>PNEQ01105288.1:45849-87755 GCA_003012365.1 Medauroidea extradentata | reverse complement strand
TTTTAGTTTAAATATGTTACTGTTTTAGAGACTTCCATTACTAAATCTAACTAAAAGGTAATACGGTAGTGAATTTAAGAACGTATGTAAATGTACTTAAATACAGTTTTGATAAAACTCGGCAAAGTTTTGTCTTTAATTTTTATTAATTTCGCAAATAAAAAAAATTTAATGTCTCGTCCGAATTTTTTTTTATATGAAAAATCGTTTAGACCTGTTACTTAACAATTTCTGTTAAATACATTATGTCCAAATTACTAAATTCAGCGTGACTGGCCTAAGATTTACCATCAGCAATTTCTCAAAAAAAATTTTGTTGTGACATGAAATTAGGCATATATAAAAACTTTATTACGAAAAAAAAATTATACAACGAAAGCGTAATTAAATGAAATTTCTATAATAAACTACAACAGTATTCGTTTAAGAAAAGTGCTATTTCTGCATCAAACACGTCACAGTATTCCTGGCCACAAAACTGCGCTTTCAGCTTCTGTCGTAGCAAAATTAATAAAGTTCTTAAGAGGGCGTGGTACATAATCCAACGCTAAAAGCATTTATCTATAACTATAATTTTCTTGAAGCTAATTTGCGAAAATCAAACAATAACAATCCTAGACAATAATTTTAGTCAACGTTTTAAACAAAATTGTTTCCAGTGTTAAGAACTTCTGAGGCACAACCTCTGACGTCGGGACCTCGTGCATTTAACTGCGGCGGAAGAAATCACGCGTAACGAATTAGTAATTCTGGATAAATATTTACTCATAAAGTTGACCAATACCATTATCTAGGATTGTTATTGAGTGTTTTATTCATATTGGCTTCGAAAAAAGGCGTAGAAATCAATTGATGTTTTCAGCGTTCATTTATCTACCGCGCACACTTTATTATACTGTTTAAAAATAGCACCTAAACACAATTTCATGTTCCAGTGATGGTTCCGGCAGTAGGTTACACCTTTATTACTGCTTTTCGTTGTTCGAAGGGAAAACCGCTGAACTAGGCAGTTTTTCACAAAGCAGATTGCTTTGTTTTTACGATATATGACGATAAAAATTAACCTCTAAAGGTCTAATAGAAATAAACTGACAACAAAAAGACAGCACGCCCGTTTAGTTCTTGCGTATGGCGGCAGTAATGTAACCCTTATATTTGTTCTTACTGTCCGATACTTTTAGACATCAGGTAAGCAAAACACCGACAGTCTCAGGGATCCCACAAAATAACGTTTGCCTTCTGCAGAGCAATTAAAAAAAAAGAAAGAAATAAGGGGAGGAGTAAGCATGTATGCGCATCTATAACAACACCTTATGTAACCTACAATACTTTCTCTGGGAATTATGGTGCAAAATTAAACGATAGCTTCTTTTTTTTTTCATTACAATTCAAGTGTGTATATTTACATATGCATAAGTCTAAAAATGGTGTTATGGTCATAATTCCTAATTTTCACGCATTATTCAAGTATTGGTAGACGTGCAGTACTAGATACGAAAAATTCATTGGCCGAAAATTTAATAAAGTGGCACTCCTGGTCGAGACACGGTTAAACAATTTGGTTATATTTCTAAAAGTTGCGAAGAAATATAGCCCTGATAATAACACTGTGCCACCGACACATTTTCTTACCTCAAATTTAGACTAATAATTGATAATTTAAGGTGTACGAGATATTTTTTTTCTAAATTATTCTATGCACTTCAGTTGTTTTTAGAATGTTTAAATGAGCAGTACTGAATTAAATTACCAAATTATTTGCATATTAACCATCTATGTAATGACTTCTAATTTTAAACAGTGCAGCAGCAGTAGGGCTTATATCTAGCGGCTTGAAAAGTATCAATAAAAATTATTTTCAGACACTCCTACGTATCCAAGAACTTATTTTCTACACCTAAAGACATACAAAGAATGATAAGACAATACCTACAAAAAATCTTACCAATTTAATAAATTGCTTACTAAAACTGTGGCGTGTTTGATGCTTAGATTTTTTATTTAGAGAAACTATGTAATGAGGCTTACAAAATGCGTTAAACTCGACAGCGTTCCAATGTAACAAAACACTAAATTATTAGAAGATTAATTGCAATTTACATTACTTAATTATTAGTAAATAATCGGTTTGAACTCGGAATGTTGCCGTTGTGTTGAACAACATAGCTGGTACGTGAGTTAGAGTTTCCGGTAGCTGCCCGTGGCAATTAGGATTCCTTTTTACTTTTATTTTTTATTTTTTAATCTTTGATTCCTTGTCAGCTCAGACACACACCAATTATAGTCCACGGGTCACACGTAGCTGTTTTCCCTGAATAACCAGCCCAGGATAATTTTCTCTGATCCGCAAGATTGCACCAGGATCTCGTATCAACAGGCGAAAGTCGTGGGACACTGCCGAAGCACCCCAGTTCTCAGAAAGCAAGTCACGGCTTTACTTAAAATTTCTTCTGCCATTCAACACATATTAGTTTTATTTAAAAAGGATGGACAGCTGTCAACCAAAACTATTTCTAGAGGAGTAAATTTTGTTTCATTTTCATTATAAAAATTACAGCTACGATATGACACTCTTGTGGTTTATTTAATGTAAGTAAATATGGAATGCAGGTGCTAGTCTACCCCGTAGGAAGGTCCGGTGAACTGTTTAATTACTTCGGGTTGTTTAAGACAAATTAACCGACCTAGCATTCAACTGATTCTGACATAAATGTCAGGAATTCTATCAATACATGTTTTGATATCCAGCGAAGATACATTTTTTAGAAATGAATCTGAAAGAAGAAGAATTATTCCAAATACATAAATCCCAAATGACGGCATTACTTCCCCTCTTCAGGGTGTTCAAGTGCGATAAAATCATAATTTTATATCTTTATGAAATAGTGTTAGTTCTGTAGAAGATACTTGTGTGTACAGTTTCCTCTTATAAAACAATTTTACCGATCATAGTTTTCATATTACGGTGCGACAAAGTCAAAATTTCTTGTTCTGCTGCCATGCAAATAGTGAAAACCAACTGACCTACTTGGATAAAATAGTTCACTGTGCTATTAAATCCCATGAGTCGTGCAACTAAGTATTTTAAAGACCATAACGTAACATCTTGAATTTTTTTTTTTAATCGCAAAAGTACACACAGGAAAAAAGTTGAAAATTCTGGAATTTTTTAAAATACAAAAATAGTTTACGGAATTTTTTAAAAAATGTTTTACTACGTAGCCCATGACATGTTATTTCACTGAGAATTATTTCACTAACGCAAATCAATTGGTTTTCACTATTTGCATGGCATCAGAACATGTAAATTTTGACGTAGACACACCGTTATGAGAACACTATGAGAGCTAAAAATTTTTCGTGAGTGGAAATCGTACTCACATGTGTCGTCTACAAAACTGACACTATTTCATGTAAATATAAAATTATGATTTTATCGCATTTGAACACCCGTAAGGAATAGACCCAAGATGGCTCGCAATAGCGATTCACTGGCTTAGCTTTTGGTAGTATATAAATTCAATTCACTATCAGGCCCATCTCGATTTCGGTTTGAAATGATTCCCTGAAATTCTACCAGGCGAATGCTAGTATGTTTCGTTAGTAGCTGCAGGATCTTGGATAATTCCTTCATTTTCTTATTGGACTGAGTCATCGTTGTGTCTCTTATGGCCGAGCTGTTAACGAGTCATTTTTACCCTACTAAACTGTACTTGGACACAAGAAGAAAAGAGTTTTGCCCCACTTTGTTTCAATACCTTCGATGCACACCTGCAGTTCTGCTTCGCGGTCAGTGATCGGACGTTTTAACTCTCACGAGTAGTGGGGTTCTGCCTACCATCTTATCTCGCCAATTAAATCTCGAACATTTGTTAAACGATTCATTTGTGGTAAGTAGGGCCTTACGTTCTAGATTTACAGGAGAAACGGCCCCATTTCAAAAACATATTATCAAAGTTATTATTGAAAACATTGATAATATATAATGGTACGGTAATAATATGCTACGAATAACATTTAATTTTCAGTAAAATCTGATGCTTACTGTGATTTTTGGGCACATTTTTTTAATTTATTTTTTTAGTTTATCAGTACTATAAAATAATTTTACAAAAATTTAAAAATGCACATTTTAATGTTTGTATTTCTTTATATCTATAATAAAATAAACTGTTACAAATAAAATAGTCCTAAATTATTGATAATGTGAAAATTTATTTTACAGGAGATATAAATGTTTTCGTATTTGTCACTTTAAAAAATATTATTTGGTTTTCTATCATCTCACGGAACACACATAAAAAAAGTTAGTTTCCTCGCTTCCTTAGTATCTCGTGTTTCCTTTACGAAATTAATTATGACAGAAATGAGGAGTATTAACATTACCTTAATGTCCTAGCGAAAATTAAAATTGCAATTTAAATTTCAGGCTTCATAGAGATGTTGAACTGTCGGTTGGTACCCATTCATTGCCATTCTGACATATAATTAGAGAGTGTGACTATGTGGTCAGAGTTATTTGTTATTGTGGACGGTGGGTGTTACAGTAGATGGCCAACTTTTATCTTAAATACAATAACTAGCGGACATTCCACCAACTCGCATTCATCAGATGGCCACAGCAGTGTTTAGATTAGCCATATGTATGCCCACCGAAAATTACAATCGATTGAGATGCATACTCATACACAATAACAATGACCAAAAAATACTAAAGTATTGATTTAACTGTTTAAAGCAATAACTTCATAAAATAAGCTACGTACAAAACTAAACATTTTAGCATACTTATTCCGATAGTTCTAGAGAAACAAGTGAATAAAAATACTAACTTTCATTTTAAAAAAATTATTCACGTGCACTACGATTTGGATTGAATTTATTTTAAAATATTAATAGCAATATTGCAGCAAGACATATCAATTAGAAAAAGGAAAAGATGAACGGTGACCGAGCTGCCATCAGTTAGTTATTGCAGGAACTTGACTCCAACAGACTATAACAGCAAGGCAAAAACATTCATTGCAGCACGCAGCAAGGAGATGAACGACTCCGATTCGACAACGACACGAAAGCACAGTCTCAGTCACAGTCTCAGTGTAACAGGGACTTAAGAGTCAAAGTGGTGTACGATATTAATTAAACTGGTGAGAATATTTACTGTGTCGCCTATAAAAACAAAATAACGTTCATTAATGATACTGAGTTAATTATAAAGAACAGCTTCATTTATACACGTCGAGTACAAAAAACCCTCCAAATCTTGTAGTCTATGTTACCAAAAATGTAACAACCTACAAGCTTAAGTAACAAATAGAATTAATTATAAAACCTAGAATTTCATTACCATATCTCCATGAATAAACAATGTTACCACCGCGAAGTGCATGAACGATATGAGCGTGTTACACGAACTGAAAAATAATTAGGCTAATGCACGTTCTTCCTCGACCATAACTAAACATCAGTGTCAATGGTGAGCAGTCAATGCGGTTAACGTTACATGTTAAACTCAATTAATTATTAATTGAACAATTTCAATGTTAACACTTTTAGTAAAGGTCTTCAGTGAACTCTCCAAACCCTTACGAGTAGCCTATTTCTCTATATACAATTAAAAGTTGTGAGTCCATGTGTACATATGCAGATTTATAACAGAGAGAGATAGTCGAATTTTTCTAAACATTACTTTCAAAATTACGTATTGATATTGATAATAAAAATTATAATATTTGTTTAATTAAATAATGGGACTAATCATAGCCATCTTTAGTAGAAGGCCGCGGCCGTAAATTTGGCAACACTACCAATAAGGGTCATTTTAACACTTTTTTTTGCTCTCTAATGGCATTGGTTATCCCTGATTCGTTATTATGTCTACATGCCGACGAATCAGGGACAACCATTGCCGTTGGAGAGCTGAAAAAAGTGTTAAAATGACCCTCCTTGGCAGTTTTGCCAGATTTATGGCCGCGGCCTTCTACTAAAGATGAATATGGACTAACTCTTCCATTCATTTCACATGTAACATAATTTCCTACAAAGTAGTACTTACAAAATTGTTCCAATGAGAAGTAACTCATTAAAAACTGAAAAGGCCGTTTTTGAGAATATCAAAGGGGCCAGAAAATTGTGCTACTGTTTAAAGTTAGTTGGACTTGGCGCATGAGCTGTGCTGTATCGTTGTACGAAAATTGGTGTTTTATGTGTACCTAGTAAAAAAATTTCCAATACGTTTATCTACGATGAGAAAAGATACTTCAAACCATGACTCTATCGTTTGAAAAACCGTTAGCTTATTAAATACGTAGGCCCAATGGGCCGCTCCTCAAAATTGGTAAAAAGGCACATTTTAACATTGCTGTAGAAAAATTAATACTAGCCGTAATCGTAAAACAAAGTGACAGATACCTGCGTTGGACTTTAACATACACTTCCCACAAATAAAATAACCGGGTCACATCTTAATGTCCCACTAAAAACACTTCCTGCGAAAACACTTCACTCTAGTTCAGTAATTACTCTGCGCTTAGAAGATGATCGGTGTTTAACACATGCATTGGTGGCGACTTAATCGCCTTGCCCGTTTCCTTCCCTCAAACGAGTAAGGGAGAGATTTTGGTGAGCTCTTAACATAGAGTTTTTTAGCGCTGGTGAAGGATGACATGAGGTGAGTATGGAGCAGCACTGGAATGAAGGTGCAGGGGAAACGGGAGATCCCCGAGAAAAACCTACCGTCCAAGGGCATCGTCCGGCACGATTCCCACATGCGAAAATCCGGAGACCGACCCCTCCGGGAATCGAATACGGATCGCCTCTGTGGGAGGCGAATGATCTAACTATTTGGCCATCGCGGCCCGCCCCTCAAACGAAAAAATATATACCACTAAGATCTAAATAACTCTTAGTCGCTGCCTTTATTAGGGGCGAGTACTAGCGAGGAAAATTTTAGGGATTTACGTGTTAAATAATAATACGTGGGTCTCAGCCCCCTTTTACAATATCGCCTTCGAATGAAAATCTTTGTCAGCAAAAAGATGAATAAAATGATTCTGCAGAAATTAACTAGAGGGAAATCGTTGATGAGTAGATAAATGAGAAATTTGTGCGTTTACTGACCTGTACTCTAACCCACAAGATTATCTGTGAACTCAAACTGACGATAGCTGTGGATTGGATTCTCAGTGACTAGAGCCAGTGATTTTTAGTGAATAGAATTCTGCAACAATTTGTTTCAATGCCTTATGTGAACGCCTGTACCTCTGCGTCATGGTTTGTTATCTAAAGTTTTTAATTTTCGGCGTCTCGTAGTACTACCCCCAAATCACGGACGTGTGGTGTCGCGGTAATATTGTGCTGGTTGGTGCAGTCAAATGAGCCACGCCGCTGCCCTATTATATTCTGCCAATAACCACGAACCAGAGATGCAGGTGTTCACGTAAGGCATTGAAACAAGTAGTTGCAGAATTCTTTTCACCAAAAATCACTGGCTCCATCAATGTCTGATGAGTTGAGACGATGGTATATCGTGAAAATGTTTTGGGACAACACACCCTTGAAAACGCAGTAGTTATTGCAACATTAATGATAGGGCTATGTATGCCTGATACAACGTAGCTACCTGCAGACCAATAATAGGCATCAAATATTGCAATATCGGGATTCTTATTGGCTTATTCAAATAGGGCAACAGCTCATTATTACCAAGTAATCGGTAGAGACATGCAAAATTCGCGTTGTTTCATTTGGTAGCAGACTAAACTTCACTTTCCTATACATAACAGAGCATAATCTGCGATTCAATTGGCCACGAACTTTTACGTGTTGTCAATTACGTGTGTTACGTCTTTACAGAGATTGGCCTCTATACCGTGTAAGAATTCTCCGCAGCAAGTCACGACAATATCGCCCAGCGAGAGACGTCGAACGAGCTTATAATTACTTGGAGTCTAGTCACTGACAGAAGAAAACGCGAATTTTGCATGTCTCTAGTGATCGGGCCAGCATTTAGCTGCTTCTTTATTATTGGCTGAGTGCCGTACAGGTTTCGACAAATAAGTCAAGGGCCAGTTTCCCAAGGGACAAGGGGTCCTAGCTCGAATTCTTGCTAGCTTCAAAAAAGTCCATATTGACAAATATTTGCACGAAAATTTCGCGAAAAAATTTTTTGCCCCTGTTTGTTTCAGAGGCTTACGTAGGCCTACACATATGAAGTCCTGCCACAGAATATTTAAGTGTACAGAAATGAAATAGCCAGTAGAATGGCGAACTCAGTCACACACGCCAGCAAAATTGCTTCCCTGGCCAGCAACATGGCGAACATGGCGGAAACGCCTACCGTCAATCAGCGTAAGGCACTGCCCTTCTAGCGAGCAGCCAGGCCAATAGGAAACGTGCTTTTAAAAGGAAGATGTTTAGAAAATTAGTTGACATAGTAATTCCTTGTCGGGGGTCGCTGTGGTCGGGAGGCCAGACCTCTCGCCCCCCCAACAAGGCGATCCGGGTTCAATTCCCGGCGGGGTCGGTCCCCGGATTTTCGCATGTGGGAATCGTGCCGGACGATGCCGTTGGCCAGCGGGTTTTCTCGGGGATCTCCCGTTTCCCCCGCCCGTTCCACCCGTTCATTCCGGCACTGCTCTATACTCACCTCATATCACCCCTCAACAGTGTTAAAGACCTCGACGTTCAGCGCTGATCAAAATCTCTCACTCACTCACTAATTCCTTGTAAAATTACAATGTTTTTTTTTAAATAATACACCTCGAATGTTTGTAAAGTTACAAGTTATACAGTAGACTGGCATTTGTACTTACAATAAGGAAAATATTGAATTTTAAAATGACACTTTACTTAAATAAAGACAGAAATTTTATTTTTAAATACCTTTCGAAATTAGGATTTTAAACGAAATTATAAAAAAAAACAAAGAGCTTTATTTAGACACTCCGATTCAAACTAGCTTCTTCACGTTAGTAAACTACGTATGTTACTCCCAGACCACCTTGACTTGTATGCTACTTGGCCTTTTTTTATGCATCCAATGTACAACTCAGTGATACATTTTTTAAAATTTTAAAGCATGTAATTAATACGTAAAGTCACTTTTTTCCATGAAAATTCTTTCCAGAGGACGTGATTTTTGTAAGCCAATGATTTTAGTAGACTATAAATTTTTCCTAAAAACTTTTTATTGCAAGAAAAGCCTTGTAATTTATAAACACATAGAAATACAAGGATTTTTTTTACATTTACGAAAGTTTGTGAAACTACAAAGAAAGAAATATTTTACGGCACAGGAACTGTTGGTATAAACAAGCAGATCTAAAAACTAGACATGTATAACTTCATAAACGAATGATTTCACAAAGGACATATTGGCACTTTTACAAGAAACAAATTATTGTACATTTTACAATATTATTTTGCATGGTAGTAGTGACAGTAGGGGACTGAGTATGTCATGCATAGAGACAGGAAAAATTCGCGGATTCAGTGACCTGTAGGCTAGCCTCCAAGAACATATGTATTCTCTAGCAGACAGTGGCTGTTCAATAGCTGCTCGATGGCGCAGTGAAATTGGCATACGTTTAGTTACACTGTTATTATTGGTTCAACGACTTCCAGGAGTTGTCAAATAAGTAAATGGCCAATTGTGAAAAGGGCAAGAACTTATATTTGCTGGAATTCTAGCATGTACCTAAATGAAAACGCGAATTTTTCAGGTCCCTAGTCATGTAGTACGTCACGCGCGAAGCGAGGACGTTGCCCAACCTACCATCGGCATCGTCTCGCACGCTCAGGCTGCAGCACCGGAAACCTTCGTGGCGCGGGGTCAGCTGTGCCGTGCCCGCCGGGCACTTGTCATTACGACGTACACCTCTGTCCGGCATTGCGCAGAAGCCGACATGGTGGTGAGGAGTGGCAGCTCGTGAGTTGTGGCCAGGCAGGACACAAGTTGCAGAGATCTGTGCAGAGAACGGTACACTAGTTGACGCTACAGCCACTGATAAGCTGGTATGTAGGTGCCGCTTATTACTGACTGTTCACAACACAATAAGTAGTCAGTATATATTTCATGGCTAGAGACACTGGTAAACCACGGGAAAAATAGATTGTTTGCTAGGCTCCAAAATGCTATGTATAACACCGAGGGATTTGCACCTTTATCGGCTATCGTTTATATGAACCGCTGTGTCCCTTTTCAACAGACCCAAGTTTCAACACAGAACGAGTGTGATTTGCCAGAAAGTTGTTCACACGTGTCACTACTGAGATACTACAGTAACACGTTGGCTAATCAAGAGTTGATAATGTAAAATATGTTTTTTTACGTCTACCTGCCTTGGGTTAAGAAGAGCTTGAACTGTGGGTTTTAGATGACCCCAGCATCTAATCCTGAGTTGACAATGACGGTTGAAGATGAACCGGGACACTAGATTGAAGGTAACCCTGATGCATGGGTTAGTATCGAAGCATACGATGGTTTGAAGAAGACCCGGAATCTGTGTTGACGGCGATCCAAAAACATGGTGGTACGATGGTCCTGACACCTGTATTGAATACCAACTCATATCGAGTATTGACGGGAGAACTTCGGTATCAATCGTAACATAATTGTATTGGTTAGAATTCCTTTGCTTGCTTCAGACCGTAGTAAAGTTTGTATTACGCTAATATTCCTGCGACGTAAACGTGCAGAGAATTTCATTTATAAAACTAGCTGCAAGTAAATCGTTGAGGTCTGAAAACACGGATGGGACATTTGGAAACGTATTATAGGCAGAAGTTAATGTGACAACGAAGCAACGTTGTGTTAAAAAACGGCGTCTGTTGCAAATTATATAACGCGAGGGTTCAGTAAAAGGAGAACAGCTTATTTTTTCGTGCTCTTGAACAGCTTTAGGGCTTTTATAAAGGTACAAGATAGATCGAATAGGGAATGGATTCGGAGAGTACTGATACTAAGGAAAGTCCACAGCGAAGGTTTTTTTTTATGCGCTGGAAATCAATAAAAAGTTAAGCAATACGGCCGAGTAGAGAGCTTATATCAAGAATAATTCCATCTTAAAGGATATGGGCCCGCATTTCTCGGCTTTCGAGAGAATTATTTTTCCAAACCGAGGCGAGAGCTGATAATATAACCTTGCTCCTTAACTTGGTTGCAAATTGGATTTACCACGTATTGTAATTTTTCAAGACAAACATTATACATATTTTTAGCATTTTTATCAATTAAATGAAAATTTCGTTAATCAACTAATTAGTTACCATCATGCTGTATTTTGTCTCGACAGAATCAGAAAGTTACAAAGCGATTGAAAGTTATCTGCTCCCGTTTGTGCTTTAAAAAATAATATCGTCAAAAATGTAGAAAGCCGGGCACGAGCCCGAAGTGCTATAAATTGACGTCCAGTTTTCTCGTCGTAGCTTCTATAACAGAATATATACAGATCGATTCTTTATTCGACCTATTCCTTATCGGAGGCCATTTCTTGCGACAAAATATATCGAAAACATATCAACGACTTGTACACATAAGTTATTATTAAGGGCGGTACGCAAACTTGTATGAGAGGTTTTCAAATGCTTATGTGAATGTAAATAAGAAGCTACGTGACATTAAATAACACAATTTTCGTACAAGGTTTACGTGAACAATGTTGTTTCTGGAAGTTTTTGTTTTGCATTTTCTAAATTAACTAACAAAATCGGTAGTGGCATCATTTTAATCGTTGAAAAACTGATAGCCATGCATTTGGATCAACCTTTTTTGATAAACCGAAAAATAAAATTTTGACAAGCTCATAACAAGTTTACTTTGCTAAAAATTTACTAGCGAATTGATCCTCATAGAAATCAAGTTTTATAATATATTTTCAAGCTTTCGTTAATAACTGATATCGCTATGCAACCTATGTAACTTGTTGTAGATGGTTCGTCGGCCACATGGACACAGAGCTCTGCTCCTTCGTTTAGTTGACATTTATAACCTGCGTGTTAATGATCACACATTCATCGAGTGACAATTGTGATATAGTATCAATTAAAATGAACAATACAACAATAAAAACTAAATAAAGCTTTGTAAAATACATAACTTCATTAGCAGTACTGACGTTTTATGTGACATATTATGATTCACTATTGGTTGCTACAAGTTGTGCAACAAAAGGTTGTCCGTTTTGCCCAACATGAGGGTATTTTCACACATTCTTCAACTTTGTGGGGTCGTATCTCAATAACTACTTGGTCAAGAATGTTACAACAGCGAAGCTTTCTCTTGGCATTGTTTTTTTATATTATAAATTTTTTATTTTTACTAGTAGTTTACTCAATTCAAAGTCCCGTGTTTACTAAACCGCTGCAAAACATTTACAGGAACTCTTGGTATAAATAATAGACGCCTGTGACTTAATTAGAGGCTTATCAACAGCAATACGCAATGTGTCTCGCTCATGTGACGAAGCAGGGGTTGGTGGTTTTTATTACAGTGTCTAGTATGACAATATAGATACTGAATCGGGTAAACAAGTGATTCGGAGCCAACGTTTAGTTCTGTATATGCCAATATCTAAAGCATTTTCGACATATTTGTGCTGCGTAAAGCAATATGAAATTATTTAAATACATACACTTATTTGGACCACCTCAAGGATTTTAATTAGTACCTGTCAATTCTTATAACGTCATATTTAGTTGTGCGCCGACATTCCAGACCGCTCTTAAAACAACAGTGTAACACGTTCAGTGAATATTAAGGGGCCTCCCTAGATAGGCGGCGTTTGTGCGTGTGAGGCAGGAGCGGTAAAAGTGACACTAGCCGGCATATGTACTGTATTACCGCCTCTCCGCGCAAGCCACTCAGCTGGTGCATCCTTTTTTTCTTCTAAGGGACTCTAAGCGGTGACTACAAGATTTTGTTTGCAGGCAGCAAAGTTCAAAATCTAAAGATTGTCTCTATTGTTGAGTTTGTCGAATCCGGTTTTTATTTTTTAAGATATGGCAGTCTGGAGATCTCATTTTTGCTATTTTGAGGGGCTCGAAAATAATGTTTCTAATAAACGTGCCGAATTTTCAAAACAGTAGCGAGATGTTTTGAAGAGTAGTTTCTTTTCGTATATATACAGATATAAAGCAAAAAAAAAAAAAAAAACAATCACCGTAACTCGCTGCAGTGCAATTGAAGCTCAGGTAGGGAGGCCCTTTAATACTGCGCATATGACCTGCTTTCATACCAACATTTCGTATAGACGTCTGTAATTTACAACGTTATGTTCGTATTTTTATTATTGATACATCAGTATTACTATTGACACTATTTGGAAACTGTCATTCGGTGAATGTGTGATCATTGGCATGACATTCTGAGTCAAAACACCAACTGAACGGAAGTGCAAAGTATTGCGCCTGAGTGGTAGATAAACCCACTTACTAGGGCCTATACGTTACACAGGTTGTATTGTAACCGACGTTATTAATGAACGTTTGTAAAAACTATAAATTAGCTTTCAGCACTAACTAATGTCCTAAGAGTGACACACAAATGCGACCTATTTTGTTCCTCTAAACCTTTTATTTCGATTTCTATCAAAATATGTTGAATAAAATTGACCGTTACCAATTTTCGAACAATTGTAATGATGCCTCTACTGATTCTATTAGTACCTGAGGAATTATTTAACGAAATGCAGCATTGTTCACTTAAACTTTTATAACGAAAATACGGTCTTCAATATTAGGCATTTTCGAATCTACGTACACAAAAGCATTCCCGAAACTCTTTAATTTAAGTGTGCGTACCGTCCTTAATAATAACTTCAAGATATTAGTAGAATATGTGTGTGTATATATATATATATATATGTGTGTGTGTGTGTATGTATGCTGGATGTTTGGTAATTATAAGTACTAATGAAATGTGTGTGTCGGGGACGATGAAACAAGCAAATAAGGCTAATTAAGAAAACGAAGGTTTTCCAGTAACGATGCACGGACACGTGCAAACTTGGCAATGTTGCAACACTGTTACCGGTCTGTACCAGGCACCAGTTCCCACAGTCAACAGCGAATGCAGTGTGGCTACGTAGTGTCTATGAACTACAGGAACGCATTCTGGATGACTGCCACTGCATTCGGAACACACCTGGATTATTTTATCGATGCGAACACGTGCTGAAGCTTGCACATTTCGAACATATGTTGTGATGTCTTCGTCCACACGTGCAGCATTTTGACGTTTTGATCCTCGGGAACACTGGTATGCTTATTTTTAATAAGGCTGGTACGTTATCAGATGTATAAGTGTGAATTATTAATTGCTGTAAACAAAATTTTGAGCTCTAACCCCTTGTTTTTAGCTGTATTTCCTGTTAACTGATAAATTTATAGTGAAAACATTTAACAATTGCTACTAAAACAAAACACACGTGACATGCTGCACTGTAAAAATACTTCCTGAACAGTGTGGTACGTTCCTTACTTATGCACAGTATTGGACAATTAATGATAGTTTACTTTGTAAAAAGAGCAAATGTTCAGTACTGTTAATGTGCAAGTTTGCCAACTTCAGTCTACATCCGAATGTTTTCCAAGAAAGAATAAGAGCACTATAATTGATGAATAGGAAATATTTCTACAGTCCAAGCTTTCTTAACTCTTCTATACATCAATGTGGTAAATTTACGAATAATTGTTGACAGTGTACACGTCGTTCATGTTCAATTCCTGAAGTTCTCTTAAGAAACCGTAACACATGTGTCACTTCTCATGACAACAATAACTATTTGAGTATTATATAGTCAGGAGACCTACTGAAAATATTCCTGTATAGGAGCACTACAACTTACGATATTGTGTGTATTTCTGTACAATAAAATATTACTGTTCATTCCATAATATATTTAATTAAAATTGAAGACTATGTACTATCTAATTTTTTTAAATATTTAAGTACTGCACATTTATTCGCACAACTCAAGTTAACGAAGTTCGCCAAGCTCTATTGTAATAAAGTCTATTCAAATAAATCGGGGAAAAAATCTTAAATCGAGGAAATAATATGGTAAAACCACGGCCGTAGGAGAACACGTCTGGACATTCGCCTGGAAACTTGACCTCTTTGTTGTTTGGCTGTAGTTCACTAAGTTACCGAGAATATTGTGTTTTAATGGCGCTTCAGTTATGGCGGTCGGACTCAAACTCCACCTACTTCCTATCAATTTATCAAATCGTATTTTTTTATCAATTTACTAAATACTTCCTTTGCTCGCAAATTTAAGAAAAGGTTCCAGCAATATTTATTTACTTTTTAAATTTAACAATGGAAAAAGTGGGCGGAGTTTGGGTCCGACCGCCCTAACTGAAGTGCCAATAAAACACAATATTCTCGGTAACTTGACGAACTACAGCCAAACAACAAGAGGGCCAAGAAATATACATTGGTAGATTGGCGGGTGTCCAGACCTGTTCTTCTGCGACCGTGGTTAAAACCAATTCGAAATGATGACCGATATGATTTATAAAGGTCAACTTTGTATTTTGTTCGAGGCTTAGAAGTGCGTAATAGGCAAGGACGAGTCAACACGAGTGCAACTTCTCACCATGTTCGCAAGTCACTGAAACTGAAATAACATGCATTCTTCTTGCTCATTGAGTGACTGAGTAAAAGAGTGAGAGGTCTTTAGTGCTGGTGATGAGTGACATGAAGGGAGTATGGAGCGGCGCCGGAATTAATGGGAGGGAGATGTGGAAGAGCCCCGAGTAAACCCACCGACAAATAGCACGATTCCCGCTTTTGAATATCCGAGGAACTACTCGGTCGGAAATATAGCCCTTGGTGGGAAGCGAATTTATCTGACCAATCGACCACCGCGGCTCCTCGCTTCATTAAAACTAAGACGTAAAGCTCAATAAAAAGGTGTTTTGTAAACGCCTGACTTCCATGCCTTAAAATAACCGCAAACATACGCATTTCTTCATTTTCGAAAAAGAGAAAATAACCTTTAAATATTTCTGGAAGACCTGATTTATAAATACAAACGTTTAAAGATCTTAGAAAGATAGTCTGAGGCACGGCGCCAAGGGCGATGTTGACCGGCTCATATGGTGTGGTATTACCTCTGCCGCAAGACACTGAAACGGCGTGAAGTGGTATTGTAGATCATTCGCCTGACTGACTCTTTCAGTGGTGGCCCCATTCTTTTAAAAGCGGAAAGGTTTAAGTAGAGTCCATTACATGTTTCAAGAGTAGTTTCCCACAAACACCCCGTGAGTAGTTTTTCAGATATAACAGGTTGAAAAAGCTGTTTCTATCCATTTCAAAGAGTTTTTTTTTTTTTTTTTTTTTTTTTTTTAACTGACGAGATGCTTTGAAACTCCATTTTTTAAAGTGCATTTTATCTCCGTACACCGACATAGTGGGTATAAATGTAATAGTTTCGTAAAAAAACGTATTTACGTATTTACGAACACACTCCAACGGATTTTAGTACAAAGCAGGTTCGAGGAACGGATATTTGGATTGAATGCTTACATTTGTGTTAAAAACTCATGGTGTAAACATTTTTATCATGATCTAATTTAAGTAAGCTGGGAAATTTGAACGCGGGAATGACTGAGAATGAAACGTTCTGACAGGCATAGCGATGTATGCTCGACGAGCAAACACAGATATCAGAAGCTGGACTGCATCTGGTGACATGGAGGACACAATGTATCAGTGACCACTAGCACACGCGTTAAGCTGGATCACGAGTGTGATGTGTTTCCTTTTGTGACCAGAGTCGCGTGTGATTGCGACCGCACACCGGCCCAGCTGACTAAATAACGCTCCACACTCCCTCCACCACACCGACACACTACGTAAACATACCCTCCAGCACGTGCCGGGAAAATGGCAGGCTTAGCCATTCACCATCACCACCACCACAGTGTTCTGGCTTCCCTTCATCAAACGAACTAAAATTTTTCCTTTAAAAATTATCATTGCATGAACCATTGTCACCGAATAAACACGACGGAAGCGATAAGACGTTTTTATCGAACTTTATTTCTCTTTGGATTGTCATGGTGTCGGAACCACGGCCGTAGAAGAACAGGTCTGGACACTCGCGTGGATATTTGACCCCCTTGTTGTTTGGCTGTAGTTCACCAAGTTACCGAGAATATTGTGTTTTATTAGCTCTGATGTTACGGCGGTCGGACTAAAATCCGTCCACATCCTTTCCGCTAAGATAAACAATTTATCAAAACGTATTTTTTATCTATTTATGAAATACTTTCTTCGCTCACCAATTTAAGAAATGGCTCCAGCAATCTTAATTTACTTTATAAATTCAACAATGGAAAAATTGGACGGAGTTTGAGTCCGACCGGCCGGAAAACAGCGCCAAAAAGTACGACATGCTCGGTAACTTGACGAACTACAGTCAAACTTCAAGGGAGTCAAGCAAAATAAATTGTTAGATAGGCGAGTGTCCAGACCTGTTCTTCTACGACCGTGGTCGGAACCAAAAACGTTATAAAATAGCTAGACTATTACGCTGTCCTTTCGTTACGTGACCATATTGAACACTGATATATTGCAGACACATTTATATAGAACAACGGTAGAGCCCACGATATTTCGCGAAGAGAATTCTGCAACTATTTGTTTCATGGCCTTATGTGCACATATGCAGCCCTGCTTCATGGTCAGTGATTGGTTGTTTTTAACTCTCAGCGTCTAGTGTTCTACCCACTAATCACAGACGTGTGGTGTCGCAGTAACCTTGTTCCTGTTGGCACAGTCAAATGAGCCTCGTATGTGCAATAATACATTCTGCCAGTAGCCATGAAGCAGAGCTACATATGTGCACATAAGGCACACTATCAGTGATATGTACGGACTGGAAAATTCCGCGAATTCAATTACCTGTAGGCTAGAATCCGTTTTACTATGCATACTCAAGCCCCGTCTATTCGTTGATTGTCTGTTGTTCCACTGAGTAGCAGCTAGTGGACAAGTATTCGGGGCTTGAGTATGCATAGGATAGTTGATTCTAGTCTACAGGTCATTCAATTCGCGAAATTTTTCAGTCCCTAGTTATATGTTATCCGTAAAGCCGCGATTTTATGGCGAAAATATTTTTGCAACATTTGGTTTCGATGCGTTATGTTCACAACTGCAGCTCTGCTACATCGTCTGTGGTTGGATGATTTTGCTCTCACTTGCCTTGGCAAATTATAGACGCACAGACTCACAATAATCTTATTCTGATTGGTACAGTCAAATGAGAAACGTGTCTGAACAAAGACACGCTGCCAATAACCTTGAAACAGAACTGCCGATGTGCACGTGAGTCACTGAAACATAGTGGGGCAAAAATCTTTTCGCAACAAAATCGTGGCCCTAGTTATCCGTTATCCATCTGCAGTTTTATGCATGCCAGTCGCTGAAACTAGTTCACTTAGGGTAAAGCGGTCGACAGACCACAACGCCGACAGGAGTAAGCCTACTCCTGCCAGAGAGAGAGATCACGCTCCCTCCAGACGAATTGTACCAGCCTGACATGATGTTGGGGGGGAGGGGCCGCGGTGGCCAAATGGTCAGACCTCTCGCCCCCCCCTCCCCCCAACAAGTCGATCCGTAGTCGATTCCCAGCGATGTCGGTCCCCGGATTTTCGCATGTGGGAATCGTGCCGGACGATGCCGTTGGTCTGCGGGTTTTCTCGGGGATCTCCAGTTTCCCCCGCCCCTTAATTCCGGCGCCGCTCCTTCATACTCACATCATGTCACCCCTCACCAGCGCTGAAGACCTCGAAGTTAAACGCTGATAGGACTCGCCATACGACATTCCGAACCTCCACTCTACTGTACTGCCTCTTGGTTTGAGTTATACCTCTCTAGCATACTTCCCAGGTCTGCTCCGGGCACTTACGCAGCCAACTCGTCATTGCGGTGGAGCATATAACGTACGTGTTAGGGCGAGATATATGAGGCCTTATTAAGAAGGAAGAGGGGAGGAGTCCATCTGCCATCTTGGTAACCGAAAAGTGTTGTTTATTACCACAACAACGTGTATAATGCGGCTGTGGGTTGGCCAACCATAACCTTACTTCTCAATGCGCCTTCAGGAACAGCTGATTGCATTCCGCCATATTGCTAACTGAATGTGGACTTGGCCTCAGTATAAGCTGCTAATGCTACAACTGTACTTTTCTCTCACGTCTGCTCTCTACTAGTGACCAAATTGAACGTTGCCATATTGCAGCCCATAATGTGCAATGTCTTATACCAAAGTATTTTTTGAAGAAAATCGTTACCCCCACCCCTGCTTACATAACAGCACTGTTGCTCGTCGTGACCGTCTTTAGTAGAAGGGCGGAGTCTTGAATGTGGCAACGCTGCATCGGAGGCCTGCTGTTGGTCGCTCATTGGCTTCCCTAGTCAGTGTAGACGTGTACACGCCACTAAAGCTGCATCTATATACGTTGCAGAGACTAGGGTGGCCAAGAAGTGACAAGCAGCAGGCCTCCGATGCAACGCTGCCACATTCAAGACTCCGGCCTTCTACTAAAGACGGCCATGTGCTCGTGCCTGAAATAATGTTTTTCTTGTGGCACTCTTCAGGTTGGCAGCTCTAGACAGCTTTGCCGATTTGATAGCCAAGATTGTACTGCGTACAGTGGTTGTAAAAGCCCCCAATCTTGTTTTAACCACATCATTATCATAAGTCAGTTAAGAATGATGGCTTCGTTCCCGTGAGATGCATATTGTCGCTTAGACATGCCGTTTGGTAGAAACTATGAAAGGTGTTTTCATATACAAGCAAAGTTTGTAACACATCAACTATCTCCTACGAGCATAAAGTACTGACGAGATAGTGACGGACAGAGAAGGATATCATCTAGATCAGAGTATGATGTACCAGAAATGTATGGGGTTTCTTCGGTGTTTCAAACGAGATCGTTTCTACGTACATCAAAGTGCATAACACTTAATTTAACCATTTTGCTATATTCTTAATATTTACCACCAGCAACGTAAAAATTTACGAATACTGAAAAAATTGTAAATGTATTTATTTGTATATAACTGTAATTTATAAATTAAAAAAACTACAGCATTATTACTTTAAGCCAATGCAAAAATTTTAATGCTTCCTTCTTAATCTAATTCTAATAAACAATCGGTTATCGTAAGGTTTACTCTATCATTCTGTACTACAAAGCTCTGGACATTATTATTTTAAACTTAACAGGTTACTATCTAATGTTTCTGAAAACTTGTTGTTTATGTAACTCATTTTTAAATTTGCCATTTTTTTTATAAATTACACACGATCTTAAACTTTACTATACGTGAGGGTTGATATATTAAACAATCGTATCTCTACAAATTTTTAAGTTGAATAATTAAGATTATAACATTAATTTACAATCTGAGTCGTGGAATATTTCAATACTTATTAGGCCTTTACGAAAACTAACACGCTAGAGTAAACTAGGTTAATTTAGTGCCTTGAACACGTTAACATTATCGTATTTATTTAGTCATGCCGTAACCGTACGCCGAAAACGCGATTCGGTATTTTAATCAAGCAGGAGTCAAGCAGGAATCAAAAGTAAACTATTATTCTAAACATTCCAACAAAACTTTAAACGGTTACGAAAACGTCTGTTTATTTTGCTATTTTACTTTCAAAGCAAATCGGTATAGTTCTGGATAATAATAATAATAATAATAATAATAATAATAATAATAATAATGAACAGATATGGAACTACAGAAGCTCACGTTTTCTCTTACCGATATGGAATAGTTAGTAATTGGATTAAAATTCTGGATTTGATCTTTTCAACTTTGTGTGGGGTATTTTGTAAATTTTTTAACGTATCTTAAAGCTAACTAATCATTGTGCAGAGCAGTTCTAACAACACTTTCGTACGGACATGCAAGTTTAAGTAATATAAACTCTGTAAAAACCTTTACTGTATTCGCGCAGACATACTTCTTGATCTTAATCCGTAGCGATCGGTTACTTTCAAGCTCAACTAACATTCATGACAAAAAATTACATTGGAAACACAAACGTCAGTGCAAACTCTTTTTTAATCTTACGAAGGTTCCCTTGCAAATGTACCAGTTTACAGTGAAGTTTTTATAAAATCAAATTTATCATAAAGCATCAATGAGTTGTCCAGGATTTTATGTATGTAAAGTACGATATACATTCAACAAGTAAAATATTTTAATAATCATACTTTTTTATCTTAAACCACTGAATAAACTCAGAGAATGAATGACGCTATGCAAAAAAGGCAAAGCAATATTTTATTTCAGTAGGATTATAAAAAACTACATTTAATCACAAAATATGACTCGAATAATATTAACTTTCAATGTTCTCTCCATCTTTAATTCAATGCATTTAATGAACCCTGTTTGATAAATTTTTAATCACTCTACGATTACGGTATATTTTGCAACACTGCTGATTAGTATGAGCTAAAGCACTGATTCACAGAAATGGACTCTTACGTCGCATGTGAAAATTTCTTGAAAAACGTTGCGTTACAAATTTTTTTTTAAACCTAGACAGGGCAGCTCATACAGTAATGCATAGTTATTGTAAATTCCATGTCATTTCCTGAGAACAGACCGTAGATACTGCATGCTCCTTCACGGGCGTCACCAGGATTAAGTCCTCGAAGATGGATGGGATCATAAGAACACGTAAAAGAAAAAATACCTATATTGTTTAAAAATATGTATTATAGCACAAGGCCGCAATTTTCTTCTTTACACAGGCGCGTAGGAGCAAAATTTTGGGTGAGAGAGGGACAAGATACTCATGTACGTTGTGAACATACACGTACCACAAACAACAAGCCAGGGGGGGGGGGTCTATGGTTCCTCCCTAGGGAAATTTGGAATTTTAATTGCCAAAATATTACAATTTAGGAGTTTTCCAGTTATTAAATTTTTGGTAAGTAACATTATCTAGCATATACAATTATTATTTTACACACACCCAAAAAGTTTTTGGGGAAGGGAAAATTCATTCTTTATTACCCACACATACGAGTGGGATAGCAAACGTACCTCCTGCCCCAGCGACTCCGGCACCACTGTCTTTACACTTAAAGAAGTAAAGAAATGTGATCCAAAAAGTTCTTTAATATTAACTAGCAAATTATTATTTCTCGTCAGCTTTAAGAATTAATATACGTAGGGCGTCAGCCGCGCTGTGGCGTGTTACGGAAAATATATATTTTTTTTTTCACGTAAAACTTTTAAAGGTGTTAACATTTCTTTTACCTACGAAAATAACCGAAAATAGGACACACTTCGAACTAAGGCTTCATAGTTTTAAAAATTACCCCCGCCCCCACCCGTAATAAAAACATTAATGGTGAGCTATTTAAAATTGTTAAAATAATTCTTCGACATCGCTGTAGCTGGATAAATACCGGCTGTAATCATAAAACAAAATGATAGAGACCTGCGTTGGACTTTAACACATACATTGCACAAATAAAGTAATATGGCCAAGGCTTAAAGTCCCATTAAAAACACTTTCTAGAAAAACAATGCACTCTAGTTAAGTTTTCTGCGCTCAGAGGCGAGGCGTATTTGAACGCCTTTAGCCTTTAGTGTTTCCGTGTTCCGAATATATCTTAAATATCTCGGAATATTAAAAATACTTCCATGGCTAGCAAGTCCCTTTGCTGACGCCCATTTTTTCCTCAGACTTCTGTTGAATGACATTTTGTGACACAACTAACGGACTAGTTAAACCAGTGATAAGTCAGTGGCGGCTCGTGGGTTGTTGCCAAGTAGGGCTGCAGTTGCCAAGAGCTGTACAGGATTGTGCGCTGGTTGACTCTACAGTCACTGACACGCTGATGTGCAGGTTCCCTTACTACTGAGTATTCACAAAAGATCTAGTAGCCGGCAAATATTTCATGATCGTTGGTCTACGGCCCTACATGGCAACCACCCACGAGCCGCCACTGTTAAGGTCAGCTGTAAAATACTCACTATCCTGAAATGTAATCACACAAAGATACGAAGGCCACGGAGTGCACACGAGTCATAAGCAGTGGGGGCCCTTGGGTTGTTATTATGGGGTTTTAAGCAATAACCATACAATTTTATTGATCGATAGTCTGCAGCAAAGTTCAATGTACGTTTATAATTGATTTTCACATACCCACGGCTAGTATATTTTGAAGTATGGCAGTATGAAAAACAGTTTTCAGATACAGTAAGTTGCAGGGGAGTAGTATATTTTGGGGGAGTTTGGGACATGGGACCTGGGATCGGATTGTCGGATTCGATGATGACGTCACCGCCGCCATCTTGGATGACGTCATTTTCCCTGTTTTTACCTCAACATTTCCCTTTTTTTACCTCAAAATCAATAAAATTTCCCGTTTTTCCCTCAAAATTTCCCGAATTTCCCTCAACATTTTCCCGGAAAACTAAAAAAATACTCAAAAACCCCATATTGCTCAATCAGGCTGGAGGAGGCTGAAAAGGAGCAATAAGAAGCCTGAATGAGCAATATCTCTCATCGGCAATTATGTTTCCAGCATCCATCTTGTCCGCGATACCTGCTGTCAATTAATTCAATCAAATAAACTATAAGGGTTTTCTCAGAGTTTTCCGAAATTTTTTCTAATTCGCATTCCTACCAATCCCCACTTATACCCCATATTGTAAAAATATATTTCTAGTAAAAATAAGTTAAGTAAATATCTATACCTCACCTGTATGAGCTCCCCCACTCTCTCATGCTAATAACCTAACCCAGACTCCTATCTTAGCTATTCCCGAACCAGTTTAAATAAATTCAATCAAATAAGGTATAGGGGTTTTCTCCGAGTCTTCCGAAATTTTTTCTAATTCGCATTCCTACCAACCCCTACCCATAATTCATAACAAAAAACATCTCTTTAACAAAATTAATTTAAGTAATTAACTATATCACACCTAGGCGAGCTCCCCCATCACACCCCCTAGCTATTCCCGAACGATTTACAATAAATCCAATAAAACAAATATAGGGGTTTTCTCCGAGTTTTCCGAAAACTTTTCGATTTCGCATTCCTACCACCCCCACTG
Organism: Medauroidea extradentata; assembly: GCA_003012365.1. Lineage (NCBI taxonomy): Eukaryota > Metazoa > Arthropoda > Insecta > Phasmatodea > Phasmatidae > Medauroidea > Medauroidea extradentata. Next base: position 63,646 of record PNEQ01105288.1, on the reverse strand, counting down.
ATACCTCATACAGAAAATACTTTTTAGATAAAATTTAAAAAATAACCAACACTATATGCCTATGCGACGCTTCCTTAGTGCCCCACCATACTTTACACTCAAGTCACTGGCAGACACCTCCCCCTCCCCTCATCATCGCCAACCTGTTTTGACCTTAACCTTTCTTCCCAAGTCACTACATGCATACGAATCATGCGCTCATCCCGTGACACTCCTCCCCTCCATACCATGATGTCATCCTGTACCACCTTCCCCTCCTCACCGAGTCAGCACATACATGTGTCGCAGTATGGCGCAATACTAACCTTTATACTTCCCCCTCACTCCTCCATTACATTAGTCGTCACATTCCTGAAATGTGACATCATATTGGTGTTGCAGCATGGCGCAACTCTATAGGTAATTTTCAGTATCATTCTCGTGAGCACATTTCCCCATAGCTAACCTCTAGGTCGGGCTGCAAGTAGTTACTGATCGTCTCTTAGGTGATGTTGATTATTAGGACTTTGGTGCTGGGTCTTTCCACCAGGAGAGCTAGTAGCTACACCAATCTTCTTGGTTCCAGTGTCGTCAGCTAGATAGCGTTAGTGCTATATGTACTAATGGTTCAGTCCGTATCCATTTCCAAGTACCACCGTTAGGAGCGCTACCCCACCTAACCTAACTTAACCTGACCTGTCCTTTTAACAAGTCACATTTCCAGCTTTGTCTCTGTTCTTCCTTTAAGCAAACACTTATTTTCCCTTGTATGTCTGTCTTGTATCACTTTTTTAAACTCGTGTACTGCTTTTAAGTATTTTTATCACTCCCTCCACACCTCTGCTCTCTCTCCCTCCACAATGCTTCTCTCTCTTTCCTCACCCTCCATGCTCTCCACCATCCTCTCTCTCTCTCTCCCTCTTCCACCACCCTCCTCTCCATCCACCCTCCTCTTCTCTCTCTTACTCAACCATCTTCATCTCTCTCCACCCTCCTCTCTCTCCACCTCCTTCGTTCTCCTTCACAGACATCACATTTTGCTGTTTAGATTTCTGAGTTAGGCATCCAAAGCCTTTTTTTTCGTTTTTTTAAATATTATGTTTTTTATTTAATTTATTGTAAGTTGAGCTTTTAGTATGTGGTTTCTAGTGTCGCACAGTACCTACTGATACTCTGGTTTAAGTACTTTTCTTGTATGTAGATAATTGTGTACAGTATGTTACTTATTTGATTTTTTTTGCCTGTAACTAACCTGACCTAACTTAACCTAACATGTCCTTCTAACAAGTCACATGTCTAACCTTGTATCTGTTCTTCCTTTAACCTAACACTTGTTTTCCCTTGTATGTATGTCTTGTATTACTTTTTTAATGTGTGTATCGCATTTTAACATTTTTTATATCACATTTTTTTTGCTTTATGGATTTACATGTGCTCTCTATCTCTCTCTTCACCTTCCCCTTCTAACTCTCTCCAAACTCCTCTCTCTCACTCCCCTCCTCCTCCCTCAACTTTCTCTCTCTCCCACCACTATCCTCTTTCTCGCTCAACTCTCGTCTCTCCCTCCCCTCCACCTCTCTCCCCCTTTCTCTCTCACACCACTAACCTCTCTCTCGCTCCACTCTCATCTCTCCCTCCCTTTCCTCATCTCTCTCCCTCTCGGATTTTACATGTCGGTTTTCTGTGTTAGGCTTTAAAAAACTGTTTTTTCGTTTAAATATATGGCTTTAAGATATTTTCCTTGTACGTTGACCTTTTGGTGTGTGATTTCTAGTGTCCCAGAGTAACTTTTAGTGCTTTAGTATTTTCTTGTATGTAGATGATTGCGTTCAATATGATATTTATTTGGTTTTTCGACTGTAACTAGAACTTTGAAATACTATTCGTGTTAAACTTCTACTGAATTTTTTTTTTCTGAATCTAAAATATCTGAGGTTTTTCAATAGGTGTCAGAACTATTGTATAGATAACATTCTCGAGCTGTTGTGAGACATCGGGTCTACTGTATATCTGTAACTATCCTCGGCGATGCAGTGATGTTCCTTAACCAGTGTCCCGATGTAATCTTAGGGAGTATCGTGATTTCTTCGCTAACCTTCTCGTCACTGCTAATTCTTGTAGCTGCTAGTAGTGTAACAAGCCTCTCTTCATTGTAGTCTTTTAGCAGTATGGGCGTTGCTTTAGGCACTAAACTTTGTAAGATAATGTCGTTTAAGCTTATTGTGCGGATCTTCTCAGTGTAGTCAGGATGTATGACACTGTCGGGAGGGATATAATGAACACGACTTACCATTAGCCAGAGTATTATGTGGTAGAGGGTTCACTCCATCTTCGAACATACATCACGTGTCATCTAGTCTATTAAGCGCCAGTTTGTTACTACACTCGAAATATAGGTGCGTCTTCCATAATCAGATTTTATATGCAGTTACTCACATAACTTTCTCTCTGTTCAGAGCCCAGATGTAGTCCTCAAAGGAAATTTTCTTTTTTATTACACAATTCTGGATTCCTTTAGCTTTTACATACATCCTCACAGCACCTGTACGCGTATGTCTTTACACACCCTCCTACCAACTCAGTCATTGACGCACCGTTACTTTCGTCTTTAAATTAGCATATAACCTTTTTTGTTTTGAGGCGCGTAGCTTGGATGACCGATAGGATAGGCTGCTGTATCGAATTCATTCTGGAAGTTAGGATCGGTGAACACGTCTTGGTAAAAGTCGACTGTTCGTATTTTGTAGATGAAACTGTCGGTGTCCATGTAGGGCAACCATAAGTCATCACCATACTTAGCCTTCATTATTTTATAATGGAACCGGTAAATGAGAGTTTTCTACAGGTCAAGTACAGCAAGACAGGGTTAGATGGGCTTATCGAACAAGATTGCTTCATGCTCAAGTTTCACAAGCGACAGGTTTTCTGAGTAAATATTTCTGTCTTTAAAGGCAGGTTGTAGGAGTCAGTCCGCAGGAGTCAGTTCTTAGGAGTCAGTCCGCAGAAGTCAGTTCTTAGGAGTCAGTTCGTAGGAGTCAGTTCGTAGGAGTCAGTTCGTAGGAGTCAGTTCGTAGGAGTCAGTTCGTAGGAGTCAGTCAGCAGAAGTCAGTTCTTAGGAGTCAGTTCGTAGGAGTCAGTTCGTAGGAGTCAGTTCGTAGGAGTCAGTTCGTAGGAGTCAGTGTGTAGGAGTCAGTCAGTAGGAGTCAGTTCGTAGGAGTCAGTCCGTAGGAGTCAATGCGTAGGAGTTGTCGCCAGGCCACTGAACGTTAATCGAAAACTGCCTATATATTGTATGGTGAACTTGTCAACAAGAAGTTTCCAAATGTATTCGTTGCGTACGATGACAGTAACGTCCTAGATTACCTGTGCAAGTTCTGCGAAATTAAAGGTTTAATCGTATGCTAGGTTGTTAAAATATACAGGATGTTTCTTCGAACGTCTTCTAAGAAAAATTACAGTGGTTACAAGCACACTAATGTAATTTCCATTATAGTGACAGTGGTTATACACTCTACACCCCTCCACCCATGTATCCACACTCTTAAAAACCATCTCCTCACACGCATATGTACACTCCTTATGCGTGCTCTTCACACGACTAGGAAAGTATCTAAGATAGCACTGCAGGCTCCGCACACATCTCCACAAACTCGCAGTTAACACTACAGTCACCTCACAAGACTGTGCATTACCCATACGAAACTACACTCTCTACACAAATATCACTAATGTTGTGCATGGCTCCATGTACTCTCCACATGCTCCACACACATATTAGCACACCCTCCACGCATGTCCCCATAACCCTCCACACATCGTACTACAGGCACCTCACATAAAACAGCTGTCACCTCACATAAATCAGCTGACACCTTACATAAATCAGCTGGCACCTCACATAAATCAGATGGAATCTCACATAAACAGCACTCACCTCACATAAAACAGTACGCACCTCACATAAAACATCATGCACCTCACATAAAACGACATGCACCTCACATTAACACGCCTGCACCTCACTGCACCTCACATAAACACACCTGCACCTCACTGCTCCGCACATAAATATGCCCGCTCCGCACATAACTACCCCTGCTCCGCACACAAATACGCCCGCTCCGCACATAACTACCCCTGCTCCGCACACAAATACAGCTGCTCCGCACACAACTACGCCTGCCCCGCACTGCTCCGCACACAAATACGCCTGCTCCGCACTGCTCCCCACACAACTACGCCTGCTCCGCACACAAATATGCTCGCTCCGCACATATTACGCCCGCTCCGCAATCATCTCAAGCACCTCATGTGAGTAACTAATGTGGTTTATTGTCACCAACTCCTTTTAAGCTATAACTTTATTGTTTATCGTTCTTTTATTTTTAATTTTTGTTGATAGTTTCAACTGGTTTATACGGTAGTTAATGGCGCTGACCGTTTTTACTTTGTAAATTAATGACTGGGCAATTAAAGTTTGTTACGTAGTTACATAAGTTTGAAAAATCTGAAACAGTTGGAATTTTATTTGTTTCGTTTTTTATTTTAATATTTCTGACGAAATTTGTAATGGATTTAAAGACTTTGACTTATCCCTCATAATCCAATTGACGCATTACGTTCCTTTTCCTCTACCATTAAAAATTTTAATTAGTATATTTGTGTGATTTTTTTTAAATTGAGAACTTAAAGCAGTGCTATACAATAAGAATAATGTGTGATAATTAGTTTGTTCAAACTTTTAAAAAATTTGCGTTATTATTCTGAACCTGTAGTGCCTACCAATAGTCATAAGTTTAATTAAAGTATAATTAAAAATTGCAACAAAATAAGTTTGATTTAAAGTGATTTTTTATTTTCATATATAAGAAATAACGTTTTGATCAAACTTTTATATTTCTGTATTTTAAATGTGAAGAATTTACAATTTTTCTGGCTTGATCATCATATTCTTAACATGGGCCTTGTTATATGCTGCTGCATGTTATATGGCCCAGTTACATACGTTTGTGTTTTTATTTATTTATAAAGTTACCAAAACTTTTGGATATCGGCAAGTTTTCTTTACAATATGTATGCAGGAGACAAATAAACAGTAATTCCCTCTGTTAGAAATGTTTGTATATCATCAACATATGAAAAATTATATCCATTGTTTTCTAAGTGGGCCTTATTTGCCCCCCTCACCTTACTTCAAATTACTTAATGTCTTTCAATGAAAACACTGTACATATTATGTCTTTGAACCCATTACTCCTAATAGTATCATGTTTATGAGCTATTTTAAAATTACTAAAAATTTATTTATAAAACTTCTGTGGAAAATTGCAGCATGAACTTCTTATATAAATTTTTAAAATATATTTAATTACGTAAATTGTGAATGTATGTAACGTATATAATTATAAATATCTTAAATATTTTATTATAGAGGTCCATGCCACAATTTACCTTCTTTAGAAGTCTGAAAAAAGTAATGTTTAGTCTTTTTAAAGTTATTGTTCATAAATATACTGCTATTATTAAGGGTGCTGCTGCGTTTAAAAGACGTAATATGTACTGTGTTTTCATTAAACTACATACATTAGGTGATTTGAAGCATGTTAGTAGTGTCGTATACACACACATGTATGTACGTATATATATATATACATACATACACACACCAAGGTACATAGTTTCACATCATATAACGTTGAATCCTTACATAGATTGATCGTTTGTAGTAAAATGTTCGTACACATTTTAAGCCAACGGACAAAACGTGAAAATCTGTAGTTGTACGACTATGTCTTGTTACTAAACATTTCACACAGAATGGCGTAACCAATCTGCACTATGTCCGAAATGCTTCAGTTATGTTGTTTATATGTCATTGTTAATGCTGGAACATTAATAATACTGTCTGATAACACTTTATCGATTTACTTCTGAATTTTTTTTACCGTGTTTCAAATGTGTCGAATTACCCTGAATGTTTATGGAAAATGACCCGTTGCATGTTACATTTTTTTGCTCCAAATGATGTTTTGGAATAAGTTATGGTGATGGTAAGTATATCTTCGTAAATAAAATTTTATGTACGATTTTATATACACACACATACATAAGGGGTATGAAAGTAAAAAATTTAAATAAAATCGCAACTATTTAACGGTTATCCTGTAGTACATTCTGGTAAGTTTATATTAATTTTTTTCTGCCGAGTCTAACTTCTTTTACTCGTAATTTGACAGTGAACTGCAGGCCAATTAGAGAGAATGACTTATAACCGAATGTGATAAAGTGCTTCGTGGGTAACACCGCTGTGAAGGGAAATACGGGTGTAAAAGCAATGCACGCGACCTAGTTTCGTGTAATCACAACTTGAAGCAATCTCCTCAGGCTAACACAATTTTCTCACGTGACTTTACATACCTACTCTTGGGAAATCTCTTCCTTCGCTTTCCTTTTCGAACAAACTACAGCCGATGAAGCGATTTTGTGTTTCGTATCGGATGCATGTCATTAAACATTCCGTCCGAAGCAATAGTTTCTTTGACTTTTCACAGTAAAACGTACATGTTCATTATAGTAATGAAGATAAGATGACGAGCAACTCTGAGACAATAACAATTCGTTGCGTAGGATATTATAATCTACATGTTAAACTGGTCATTGTATGATTAAGTCAGTTATTGGTGGTTTGTGATAACTGAGAAATTTAGAAAACCATATTATCTAGAATATTTATTTAAAAATAAAATTTATTGTGACATCAGACTAAAATGTTTGACTATTGTGCAATCTATACACTTTAGGTGTTGCTTAAGCTGCTGTGTTTGCGTTTGAAAGATGAAATTATAAATTGTCTGATAAGAATAAAGTAAATAGTGTTTCAAAAGTGTTGACTTTATTTCGAACGACATACAGAATGTAAAGTAGCTATAGACTAAGCAGTGTGTCCACTGCACAGTTATGTAACATGAATTATAGAAACAAGCGCGAGAGATTCGGAATAAAATCGAGTATTTATTGAGATTTTTTTACTAAACAATTTATGTTGGCTGAAGTTGATATCGCACCTTGGGAAGAAGGCGGCAACAAGTGCCAAAATTTAATGAACTGAAGCAGCCAGACCGTATTGTCCAAAAAATTTTATATTTGTTTCTATAAGGCCACATGTGGTGTTTAAAACAATGGAGGCAGGGCGTTTTTGTGTCCGTATGGCACTTAAGTGGTTCAGTCTTACATTTTAGTTCAATACGGCCATACCACATTTATGGATATAACCCATGTAAATGTGTAATTCGTTATTCAAATTTTTTTCTATACAGCCAGATCTGTGTTTATCCTGGTCATTTTGAGGAAATTCACATTATTCCAATTCATGACCTTGGTACCCAAGACCAAATAATAAATGTTATTGTTTCTGTAAAAGTAGTTATCTGGAAAACAGAAGATACGTGTGTTGAAGAAATGGTCCATATATGTTCAAGTTCAGTTGTCTGCCGAGTAAATTGGATCACTATTTGGGAAAAATAAAATGGACACAGCGGATGGATATGTATACGGTGAAATAACTGTACACATTATTTGAATCAAACATTAACGTTACCTAAAATCGTAAAAAAAAAATAATGAAGTCAATTAATAGTAATTAAAGTCAAGAATGAAGGACTATATGAAATTAACTACAAATTCATTTGTGGGGCATATGAATTCAGTATCATTAGTATTCATCGCCGAAAATGAGAAAGATACTCGGGCACTCATGAAATTATTCCTGAATTTACCCAGGCCACAAGATTGAAAAATGCTAATAAAACGGATCTTTCCTACTGTGTGAAGCAAAACGTATAAATTCGCAGTACCACAGTCTAAATACGTAAGTTTTCTGCCTACCCAGTAAAAATTATTAAATTAATTGTGACATAAAAATTGAATTAAAAATCGAAAATATCTTTGCCACAAAAGTTATCCCTTATAAAGTGAATTTAATAGCTTCAAATTATTGTCGTTGGCCCTTAAACGCGTCGATTGACCGCTAACAAAAACACAATAGGTAGTTTATCAATCATAATACAAAAAAGTAACAGTGACAAAACTTACTTAAAATATATGCATACATTACATATAATGTGACAATTCAATAGATAAGCCCAGTTCTTACATAAAGTACATAGATTGTTACATCATTTCGTGATTCATATCTTGTTCTATGCTATTGTGTTTCAATTTCGCTCATTTTTAACCACCTAATTTATCATCGTAGCGGTCTTCCACGAATTTAAGGGTATAAAAATTAATTGAAAAAATTATTTCCTACTTACTAAGGGACTGCTTCGGAAGTTAGTTTTTTTTAATCTTAATTTATGTGTTTTTTGTACCTTCTTATACTTTAATTCTACAACAGTAATTGTATAAATGAAATAATATAATTTTATATACAGTTTAAAAAGCATTGAAGTAGTTGTTCTCATATAAGAAAAAAACACTGACATAGGTCCACACATATGGGACCTGCGAAGCCACAGACAGAAATACAGACAGGCAGACATAGCCATCGAACTTGTACACCTCTCCTATTTGGTCTGAGCTTACATTACTTCAAAACAATTTATTTTTTCGTTATACATGCTTGTATTTTTAAACAATGATTTTTTTTTTTGATGACGTGCGTTCCCACCAAAATGTAATGGATATTAATTTTGTTCTATTAATGTTGGCAACATTAAATAAAACTTGAAATGCACAACTGGCATATTTGAATGTCCATTTTGTCAGATAATACTAATTTATAGGGAATTATATTTGGCCGTAATTCAGTCTAATCATAACGGCAAAAAATTAATTATAGCTAAATATATGACATACAATCTGAATATGAAATACTATAAGACAGGCTATTTAGTGAACTCCCAAGTTTGTGTCTGTTAACAAGAAATAAAATAAGTATACATCGCTAACCGGAATTGCCAAAAACTTTTGTATTAAAAATATCTCAGAACTAGCAAATTTCCATTAGTGGCCGCATTATTCATGATGTGAGAAATTTCGACTTAATATCATGAAAATAAAATATAAACATTACCTGCCATTGTTTCATTATTGATTCCTTCCCTTACAGCGTTCGTTTTAGTCTATATACATATATATATATATATATATATATATATATATATATATATATATATATATATATATATATATATATATATATATATACATATATACATATATATACACACACTCATACAATAAATATCTAATGTAAAGCACAGTTTTCGCACAGCAAAATTGCATTTTCACACATAAAATTCTAAATGCGAAACATCATGATAACCACGCATTTCTGACTTTATTACATTTCCAACGATTAACCGTAAACATTTTAACTGAGGTGTGTATTACTCTGGTGGGAACTTGTTGCTACAGAAAATATTAGCACTTGTTTTGTTGTTTATAGAACGCCATGGAGCTTATGATTTTCGAGTAAACGAATTACCAAGATTTAATTTTATGATTTCTTGCGATGTCCAACTGGCATTTATAAAATAATTTTCGTATTTCGTAGAAGTCATGTCCTGCAATAAATGTTTGGAATTAAAGTGTTCTAAAATATACTTCGCTCGTTACATAATAAAATTACGTAATTTATTTTTATAGATTTAAAACAAAAATGTTAATGAAAATTTTTCATTCGATATATTACTCGATATATTTACATTGATAATTTGCTATAGTTCAGTGTAAATAACAAGACATTTGTATGTTACACTGTACGTCCATCAATAAAGTCACGTTTACGCACGTTTGCTGACCGTTTTTCGTAGAATTCTAAAAGTAGTTTGTTGAAACGTATTTTCCTAAGAATAACTTAACCCAAGCGTGACTCATATTTATAAATGTACCGTCGATTTTTAAATAAAATATTATTACTTGCTGATAACTAGATCAGAAACGAAATGAAATTTGTTTACGAAACTCCGAACATTGTTTTAGTATACCAAGAGCTTCAATCGGATAGATAATTTCTATGTTCGACAACCTTCTCCAATAAGCCTAGTTAAAATAAAAGTATAGCCCACCATGATAAAACTTAGAAATAATTTTCTTATCAGTAAGACGCACGTATATACAGCACTGTACTGAGTATGTAGTTTTTTTTGTCAGCGGGAAAATATATTTATTATTAATTTCAATATGTAGCTGTTTGCTCCTACATACATTATTCGTAAGGATTCTGAAAGATCATGAGAATATTTCGTACCAACGTATTTTGCAAAACAGTACAGCTTTGTAGGATTGTAACTGTGGTTAGTATTGCCGCATCAGAGTAAATAAGGCGGTTCATCTCTAATTTTAATGTTTTTAAGCGTTATTTTTATACTTGTACGTGTTACGGTTTGTTTTGTAGGCTGTGATTATATTTAAACCGTTAGTAAAACATTTCAGCTCTCACAGTTTTGCATAATGGAATATCAAAGTCTAAGTGACTTACTGAAATTGAATAAATCATGCTGAAAAACAGTGTATAACTGCATAAAATTAATGTTTGTACTAAAAGAAATTACGTAGTTTGAAACAATAATTGTCAATATTGTAATAATTTCACAAAAATACGAAAAAAATGCCATGTGGTTTGTATGATATATTGCTCTAGCCCGTAAAACTGTTCTTCAGTATGGATATATAAAATTCCGTTAAACTGGTGAGTTTTCCTTTCCGGCGTAGAACTGTTTTAAGAAAGTTTGAACTTTAAGGCTCGGTTTCTTTCGCTATATTGAAGTTTATTAGGTTTCGCTTTTTTTGCAATTCTAAGAAGAAAGTTGTTAAATATGCGATTATACCTCAAATAATATTTATAATTCGCTACAGTAGAGACATTGCGATTTAGCTGTTAAGGTACAATTACGCCACAATCTGTGTGGCAAATATTTTTATATTCATTATTTTCCCGGCAAATTGCGACCTAACTATACATTACTAGATGCATTGCCATGCTAGTATTGTAGCTCAGGGTAAATAGAATTTGCGGTATAGTCGCCGATTTAACATTTTTCTTCTCGGAATTCTAAAAAAAAGCGAAAATATAATAATATTTAATACGGCAACTAAAACCGAGACTTAACGTGCAACTATACAAAAACTACGAAAGTAAAAATATTTTATTACAGAAAAAAATAGTAATGTACGTCTACAAACCCAACTGTATTTAGTACAAATGAAAACAATATTAAAATAACTAAAATTTTTCTGCAAAATCGCCTCCTCAACGCTAACCCAGTCAAACAGGAGGTCGCAAAAAAAAGTGAACGTCGTGTATACAAACGTCACATTGAAAGCTTGCAAACAGTCCACATTTCCCTCTATTAACCAGTATCCCTTATGATAGGGCAAAGGAAAATAAGTATAAGACTGTTTAAAAAGCGAAATTTCAAGTACACCAATTTTATTTTTTTTTTTTTTTTATTATTGCCTTGGCGTGTAAACACAGGCACGAGAGTATTGTAGTTCAGGTTGATTATCAAGAACATCACTGTTTCTTCTGTGATTGGACCACAAATGTTTTACCATACTTTTAACGAATAATAGTTAGTAACTATAGGATATTATACGTGGGGATGACAAGTACTATGTGTTGTATGGCTAGAAAATAAATGGGTATTTGGTAGGGACTGGAAAATTTTGCGAATGCAATTACCTGTAGGCTAGAATCCAATATATTATGAATATCCAAGCTCCGTCTATTCGTTCATTGTCTGCTGTTCCACAGAGTAGCAGCTAGTTGACTCATAGTCGGGGCTTGAGTATACGTATTACAATGGATTCTAGCCTACAGGTAATTGAATTCGCGAAATTTTCCAGTCCATAGTAATTGGTAGAGTCCAAGATTTTTGGTGAGAATAATTCTGCAACAGTTTGTTTCTTGCCTTACGTGCACATCTGCATCTCTGCTTCATGTTTATTGGCAGAATGTATTATTGCACAGGCGTGGCTCATTTGACTGTGCCAACAGGAACAAGGTTACTGCGACACCACACGTCTGTGATTTGCTGGTAGAACCCTAGACGCTGAGAGTTAAAAACAGCCAATCACTGACCACGAAGCAGGGCTGCAGATGTGTACTTAACGCGTTGAAGCAAATTGTTGTAGAATTATTTTTTCCCAAAAATCGTGGGTTATAGTAATCGATTGTGACCCAAGTGTGTACAGGATATAGAAGCCTAAGCTGCTACCAGGGCCCGGTAGTTTTCGCGAAAATATTTTTTCACCATTTTGTTTTAGTGCCTTACATGCGCACCTGCAACTCTGCTTTGTGGTTAGTGATTGGATGCCTTAACATACAATGTCTCGAGGTTAAACCCGCAAATCACAGACGTGTTGTGTCACAGTTATACACGTACTGATTGGCACAGTCAAATGAACAACAACTCTGCACAAATACACTCTGCCAATAATCATGAAGTTGAGCTGCAGGTGTGCAAGTAAGACACTGAAAGAAAGTGGGGCAAAAATCTTTTCGCGAAAACTACCGGGCCCTATTTATAAAATGACCATTATGATTTCCATTAATTTTGCTCGATGAATTTGCCTCTCCCAGTTTGACGGCACGGTTAATATTAATCCTGTATGAATTGGAGTGGTCATGCTGCAAGCCTGGAAAACCTCGAGTACGAAGCAATCCCGTGAATTCCCGCTCTGCAGTTTTTTTTGTGAGTGTGTTAACTGGCCGCGTAGTGTCGGTTAAACGGTTCACCGGGCAAGCCACGTCCGGCCTTGCGCAATACCACACAAAGTCACGACCAAACACTCAAACATTATCCCCGCCGCCGCCAGCCTATTACGCGACCCTTACCCTCCCTTTCTTCCACGACCTGCTGATCTGATCTGATCAGGCCTGGTCTCGGCGCGTGCGCAGTCTCTCCGCTCCAGTGGTGTTTCCGTACCCACGGGTAACATATCGAGTGAACGTTCTGGGTATGTCTTTGGGGACAGTGAGATCATATACTGGGAGTCGTAATTAAGGAATGGACATCTGCCGCCATTTTGGAATAATATAAACGCTTAAAGGCTTATGTAACCAAATTATATTTATGCGATCGGTCGTGATAGGGCGAGGAATATATAGACAGTTCGGGATAATGTGAGCTCTCAGAAATGCCATGCTAAATTTTTATTTTCTGCCCATTCGTATCTTTCTCGACACGTCTTCACTTGAAGTTTGCGCGTATACAATTAAATGCGCAGTCGGTATGTACTTACAATAGTTCGATAAAAAAAAGTTAATTAATTATATAAATACGATTACGTCGATTCCGGTTGCTTTTGTTTAGCTATTTTCCGGTTTAATTAGGAAAATACGTGGGACAACATTGCGTAATTTCGCTGCAAACGCAGGCAGTAAGACAACTACAGTTAATGTTGAATAATTTGAATTAACGGCTAGTGATATTTTTCACCTTGTCACGAACGACAAGTAACATATACTAAGGTTATACTGCCACCTAAAAGTTCAGTTTCGGAAACATGGGTGTCGGGAATGATTGTTGAGTGGGGTGTACACGGCGTAAATATCTTGTTTCGTTTCCTGAGGAAATTCTGAGTTTATAATTCAAGTTTCGTAACGTAAGTTAGAGAGCCGTGGTTGGCGAAGTGGCTAGAGCACTCGCATTCCACTAAGGCAATCCTTATTCTATTCCCGGCCGGGTCTGTTCCCCGGATTTTCGCATGTGGGTACCGTGCCGGGCGATGCCGCTGGCCTGCGGGTTTTCACGGGGTGTGTGAAGAGTTTTAGTCAGCGCTTAACATCAAGGTCTTCAACGTTGGTGAGGAGTGATATGATGCGAGTATGAAGCAGCGCCGGAATGAATGGGCGGGGGAAACGGGAGATCCCCGAGAAAACCCGCCGACCAGCGGCGTCGTCCGGCACGATTCCCCCCATGCGAAAATCCGGGGACCGACCCCGCCGGGAATCGGACCCAGAACACTTTGGTGGGAGGCGAGAGGCCTGACTCCTCGGCCACCGTGGCCCCGGGTTTTCTCGGGGTATCGTTTTCCCCACCCTTTCATTCCGGAGCTGCTCCATGCTCATATCGTGTCACCCCTCACCAGCGCTTATGTCCAGGATGTTAAGTGTAATTGATATTCACCATCTTGAATTTTTGTGTTTTGTGTCATACCTTTTCTTCTGGGCAAATACGTGGAACTTAAACCTATCTGCGGAATAGAATACTTTTTGGTAGAATTTTATTGACACCATAAATCTTAATTTTCCGTTACTGGCGTTCAAGATCGAATTGCAGTTTTAAAAATGATAAGAATTTTACAATTGCAATTCGGTCAGTAACAACAGTATCGGAAAATATAGATTTTACAGTGTCTAAAATTCCATCAGTATGTTTTCTACTCCGTAGTTAAGTTAATGTACCATGAATTTACCCATAATAAAATGTATGTCACAAAATACAAAAATTCAAGACGGTGACAAACATTCACTCTTTACTGCTGACCAAATCTCTTCTTCCTTTTCTTCACAATTGCGGCATTTTGGGTTTACATCAATTTTTAACTCTTTTTACGAATTATTTTTGCGGAATTGGCCATGGTAGGGCGTAGAATATAACACACAGTATATTACGTCCTGAAAGTACAGTCTCGGAAACATGTGTTGTGGAAACTGAAGTTTGAGTGCGATGTAATCAACGCGAAAGTTACATTTCGTCGTTGAGGAAAACCTGAGTTTGTGATTAAATTTTCGTGTGCGTTTGAAACAACAAAACTGAGGTTACAGAAGTGGCGAGTACTACAGCGAAAAACATAACAACGAATTATTTTTTAAACATACAGTATACGCCATATTTAGCCCTACAGGCGAATATCACTTTCGTATTTGTAAACGACAATTTATCAGTTACACAGGAGAGAAATAACTTTAACGAAGGTCAGTAAACATTAATATTTGAATATTACATATAAATTATTTGTCATAAAATAACTATACATAATTAAAATAATTTCTTTATTTTTATTTAATTTCTATTCTTATTCGTATGGTAAAAAAATGCCTTCAACTTAACTTCGTAGCTGTATTTACTTGTGTTACTTTCCGCCACTTCCCGTTGGCGAAACACAAGTTAGCAAAACTACATTTTCTTATTGTGTTGTGGAAATCTTTGCCCAAATCTTGGTTTCTTATGTTTGATTTCCTAAACTAGACTTTCGGGTGACGGTATATACGTGAGAGAGATTTTAGTCAACGCTTACACCTGGGTCTTCTGCGCTCGTGAGGGGAGACATGAGGTGAGTATGGAGCAGCGTCGAAGCGAAGGAGTGAAAATTCTGTGACCGACCCCGCAGGGAATCGAGCTCAGTAGATCGCCTTGGAGAGAGGCAAATTATCTGACCACTAGGCAACCGAGGCTCCCCTCACAGTATATACGTACTAACAGTGGAGAGTTCGGGTGAAAAATAAATAAAACTGTTGTACTACTTACAATTTCACAGCTAAAGAAGGGGAATTTTAAACACATCAATTGCTTCATTCCGCAAAGTATAATTTATGTAATAACTTCACTAAACGTAACTTATACTTAAATATATATACGTACACATATATGCATACACATATATATCACTGAATACTTAGATATCGACGAGATTTTGCTAACGAGTAATGCTTACTTAAGCACTACTTAAAACGTAGTTTAATGATTTTCATTTAAAATTTGGCACCGAAAAGGGATGAAAAGTCGTAAAACAGTATAAAAGGTGTTTTGTTTTCGATTACTTGTCTATATATATATTGAAATCAATGGAATATCGTGATGTTTTTCACTTAAATGAATGAGATGCACGTACAATGGCCTTAATTGTCGTTAAAGGGTTTTTTAATTTATTTAATTTATTTTTTATTTTATTTATTTTTTTAAATTCGAAACCTAATAGGATGAAAATACATGAAATATTTTTTATACACATCCAAATCCACGAATGTTATTGAACCAGTCGAGATATAGAGTCACTTTATGGTTTTTGATGATAAATACGTAAATGCCCATTAAAATATTTCAGAACTTTCTAAATCCGAACTCGAAGGGCTATGAAGGAATGAATAACATTTTTTAAATGAATCGTCTATTACACTTTGACTCAATGGGTTGTCGTCGTGATTTTCATCTCAATTGGATACTTACGCAAATTTTTAACACGTTATGATAAGATTTTTCAAAATTCCATCACTAAAAAGGTGGAAAGCGCTAAATTTATTATCAACCATCCCAAATCTACCTAACCAGTTAAGATAACTCCAGAATGATTTTTACGTAATTTAAGATAAATAATTAGCTCAGTTTTTATTACAAGTAAATATCTCTGAAGTACAGTGTGAGGGGGGAGGTGTTATCTTCGTAAACCTCTTAAAAAATACTTTATAAGAAAGCAAGTACAGCGTTAGAGAAGTAATTTAGGAAAGATAACATTCTGAAATTATATGGTTATATACGGTTGTACAAAATAAAAAATGCCTAGTGACTGATTATTTTATTTATTTTTAATTAACTTCAGACGGTACGTATTGAGGTACTGTCACCAATAATCGCACTAGATGTAAACGAGTCATCATGAGATGTATACTACTCATACCTTCCAAATAACCTATCGAATTCAAAGTCTGTTTTGCTATGACTATAAATAAGGCCTGGGGCAGCTGTTAAGATTGGCAGATAGACTAAGAACAGTTTTTAAAAAAATTCAGCTATAGCTACGCAGCCAGCTGCAGAGTAAGCTGAACCTGCAGCTCGGTTATACTAACACTTGATTGCGTAGCTAATAATGCGGCGTACAAAGAGTTCCTTCAATATTCAAGTAAATACTCGCTGTTACGAATAATAAACTCGGGCAATGCCGCGGGCGGACTGGATGCTTGTTCCATAAAAATTGCTGTTTTATCGTTTTATATGCTTTTCTATACCAGTGATCCAACCGTATCTAAAATTCTGCAAGTAAATTGGGCGGGATAAGGTTAAACGTGGTAGAGGGACAGAACAGAGTACCCAATAAATGTAGTAAGCAAATAAACTTGTGTGATTTGTGCGTGTACGTGAGAGTGGGGAGTGCAATACGAAGTAGAGGGGCAGAAGGGGACAACCAAAAAACTTACTAAAGAAAACTATATATGATTGCTAGGGCCACGATTTTGTCGCGAAAAGATTTTTGCCCCACTTTGTTTCAGTGTCTCTCGTGCACATCGGTAGCTCTGTTTCAAGGTTATTGGCAGTGCGTCTTTGTCTCTCATTTGACTGCACCAATCATAATAAGATTAATGTGGCTCCTTACGTCTGTAATTTGCCAAGGCAAGTGAGAGTAAAATTATCCAATTACGGGCGATGTAGCAGACCTGCAGACGTGCACATGACACATCGAAACCAAATGTTGCAAAAATCTTTTCACCATAAAATCGTGGCTCTAATGATTGGTGAACTGTGCGTACGGTCGCAAAGTTTTCAGCAAAAAAAACTAACTTTCGAGGCGAGACGGGTCAAATTGGAGCATACCGGCAGAACGGGGTACCAAAAAAATAATAATTTAAGGAGAATAATTGTAGAGTTGTGCGTGTGCCCGCAAAGGTTTCTACCTGTATGTGATAGTTCGGGTGTGGTGGGAAGCAAAACGTGGTACGTTTCTACCTGCATGTGATAGTTCGGGTGTGGTGGGAAGCAAAACGTGGTACGTTTCTACCTGCATGTGATAGTTCGGGTGTGGTGGGAAGCAAAACGTGGTACGTTTCTACCTGCAGGTGATAGTTCGGGTGTGGTGGGAAGCAAAACGTGGTACG
>PNEQ01105288.1:0-45749 GCA_003012365.1 Medauroidea extradentata | reverse complement strand
GTGGTGGGAAGCAAAACGTGGTACAGCGGCAGAACGGGCTAGGCAAAAAAATTCTTGGAACTATTTTACCTTTCAAGTGGACATGAATGACATTTAGCATCATTTTTGCTGGTTCAGCGCTTTTAAAAACGTTTTTATTCCAGAAATACTATCGCATTAAGCTGAAAACCCCGCAAACAAAATTGTGGTAACCACTAAGTAATAATTGAGAACAATACAGATCAGTGGCGGCTCGTGGGTTGTTGCCAGGTAGAGCTGCAGTTGCCAAGAGCTGTACAGGGTTGTGCGCTGGTTGACTCTACAGCCACTGACACGCTGATGTGCAGGTGCCCCTTAATACTGAGTGGTCACAACAGGTCTAGTAGCTGGCCAATCTATCTTCGTTTCGTTATCTCCTACGAATCTTCAGTATACAAGTCGCATACGGCCAAAATTTGCCTACCCGCCAGGGGCATATAGCTAGCGCCCGGACAAAAGGCCATGGTACGATTGTGAGCCTGTGTGAGTGAGAACAGGCAGTATGATCGACCTTGGAGGTTGTTTCAAATGTTTTCCCGCCGTTGTGTTCGCGACGTGGGATCCACGTGTAGCCACGAAGTTAAATAACTGAAACCTCTGTGTTTCGTGAGAAAAAACACCCAGTTTTATGGCGTATTGTGTTTTCAAGTATAGCGGCCAGCTAACAACTCATGTTCTGCTCTCCCAGAGTTATTCAGTCTTTAAAACACAGAAAAACTGTTTCGTGGTGGTCACAAAATGTTTTGTCAATATGGACCTCACCAAAATTGTTTGTAGTGGTTACAATTTTTTTATTTATTTATATATTTCTTTATTTTTTATAATTTTTTTAAGCCACTGCAAAAAGTCTTTAGGTTGCAACAAAAAGGGTTTTGTGGTCAACACAAAAAAGTTTGGTAAGGTTCATAATGACAAATTATTCTGTGATGACCAATGAGCATTTTTTTTTCAGTGAATGATATGATCAAAAATAAAGAAAACCTTAAAACGCAAAAAAAAATATTTAGATAAAATATAAATAGTATACAACGTTCATAATACGGACTAGATGTATAAATAATTATCTCTGTGAAACTACTTCTAAGTTAAAAAAAAAAAAAAAATAGAACGTCGGCCGCATTAAACGCAAGGAGTTTAACGAATAACTGTTGTCGAGAATACTCATACAACAGTTCAGCACATCATTTGCAGTGATTAGTGACGTTCGTGAAACAATTTTTCCATAAATTTTCAATTGAATGTACCCATTTTTTTCTGTCCGTTTTAAAAGCGTATTACATTAAAATGATAGGTAAATATTATTTTCTTATTTTTAGCCTGGTGTGTGTGCAATTTTCAAATCTGTTCTGATCTATGCGTTTCAAGTTTCAAAGCTGCAGCTCATCAGGAATTTTAACTAGCATGGGAAATATAAAAATAAATTTAATTTAAAAAATATTAAATACTACTTTTTAACGTTATTCTTTTATACAGTTTTGCTGTCCAGGTGCTGAGCTGAAGATCATTGAAAAGTTAGTTCAAAATTGATTGCAAAAATTTTACCTAGAAAAGGGCAGCAAAAGAAAATAAGTTAAAAAAAATAATACATACATTGTTTTGGTACCAAATAGATACACAGGCAAAAATTCACGTTACTGTAGGAATGTGGTCATACAACTCTCTTACCACCATTGAAGTCCAGGCTTTTTCCACGTGGTATCATCGCAGATTTGGTATGTGCGAAACTAGGCGGACTTTGCCGTTGGCAAGCGGATTTTCTCTGGACACTCCCGTTTCCCTTCGCATGTACATTCCGTCGCTCATAAATACTCACATTATATCATCGCAGACATAAGCCCAATTTATCACGGACAAGGTAGTTTAGGTGTGGATTTCATTGCTTCACATGTCCACGAAATAATGTTAGTTCTTGTAGACGTTACTAGCGACTACAATTAACTCTTAAGGAGCCGCTTGGCCAAATATTTTTGTTATTTTAAAAATGTTTATATTTGAACAATAAATGGTTTGTTTAACAGTCAAACACCATGACAATTTTTTGTTTTGTTAAAAATACAATATTTTTCCTTTTATATGTATTTTATAATGGCATGCTAAAGTCCAAATTTGCATAAAATACTTTTTTGCTTCAAAGAAAAGCCAACTGAATTACCAAAATGAAAAAAAAATGTATACTGAATAACGGTAATGTACGCTACAAGGTCTCCTGTGCTGAAACTATTAAAATAGAATATTTTTGTATTTAAAATGCTGAAAATTGAAATTAAAATTTAAAAAAATTAAAATATATGTTCTTAATATTAAAATTATTAAAATTTTTGTTTTTATAGTATATAGGATATATTGTAGCTTTAAATTTCTTTATTTAGTGTAAATAGTTTCAGTTTGGTAAGTCAGTCAGTTTTCCTTTGAAGAATAAAACCGTTTTCTGAATATTTTGACTTCTGGTATGTTATTATAAGAAAACTAAGATAGCTAAACATGTTCACTACAGTTAAAGATGTTCACAATATATGTATACAATACAAAATATATCTTGTACAAGTATACAAATTTTAAAACAATAAAAAATTGTAGCTCAAGCGTCCCCTTAAAATCAAAAGTCAAAATTTTCATATTACAGAAGCCTACACCAACATAAACCAACGGACTAACTGAAATAATTTAGGGGTTTAGAATGAAAGTGAAGTAAGTCTCTAATTTGAATACATTGAATTGCGTATTGGCTTCATTTTTCATGTTCCACGAATAAAAACATATACTGAGTTAAGTCAGTGATGCCTACGTTAATAAATTAGCGTGTTGGGTGTTTAGAGAATAATTTTAGTTTTTAATGAGTTCATACGCAAAACACTTTTTCTGCAAAACTAAGTAATCCGGACTTGCTTCACTTTCATTCTAACCCCTCCAGTTTATACTGAAATTGGAGACGGTCGGTTTGCACAATATCGACTCGACGCGTTTTGCCATGCGTCTCTCAGTATTCGTCGCAAATAAATTATTAAAAGTAATATTACTAACGTGACGGTTTAGTGAGCGCTTGAATGACTTTAATGACCTTAAGGTGGCCGCATGAGCAGATGTATTCTGCGAGTTTGAGGCCTAGAAGAGCGGAGCGAAAAGGGAATCTCAGCTCCCGCACCGCATCTCACTCTAGCGCCTTGGTGCAATTAACGGAAATGGCGTGCAATCTTGTCGCCAATATTAGATATTAGTATGTAACCCTAAGATTTTTATGATGCATAGAGATGACCTTATATCACGAAAATGTTTTGGTCAACTTACCATTGAAGTGTCTTGCAACATATACGATTGAGTGATGTATGTCTGACACAACGAGGGACCCATGATTTTCGCGAAAAGAATTTTGCCCCACATTTTTTTCAGTGCCTCACGTGCACATCTGCAGTTCTGTTTCGAGGTCAGTGATTGGATATTTTAACTCTCAGGAGCCTTGGAATTCTACCGGCAAATCACAGACGTGCGGTGTTGCAGGAACGTTATTGTAGTTGGCTCAGTCAAATGATATAAGGCTCTTCATTATAGACACGTTGCAAATAACCATGAAGCAGAATTGCAGATGTGTACGTAAGGCACTGAAATATGAAACAAAGTGGAGCAAAATTCTTTTCGCGAAAAGCAGTGGTCCCTATGCATCTGTCTGCAGATCAACAACAGGTATCAAGTTTTACAACAGCGGGATCCTTACTGGCTCAGTCAAATAGGGCAACAGCTCCACGTACAAGAGAAAGCCAGCAATAATCTAATAAGCTGAACTTGTGTTGAAATCCAACGAACAGTTAAGTTTTCTTGCGATAAGCCATAATTTCTAATGATATATTATTAGACACACACAAATTTCGCGTTACTGTTACGGACCCTTGCTTTCGTTTAAAAGATTTCTGCATCAGATTGCTTCAGTGTCTCATGTGCACATATGCGACACTGCTTTTAGGTCAGTGATTGGCTGAATTTAAATATCTACTGCCTTAAGGGTGTTCAAGTGCGATTAAATAGTAAATTTATATTTTTATGAAATAGTGTCCGTTTTGTAGACTATACGTGTAAGTACAGTTTCCTCTTACAAAACAATTTTACCGCTCATAGTTTTCTCATAACGGTGCTTCAAAGTCAAATTTGCATGTCCTGCTGCCATGTAAACAGCGAAAGCTAATGGAATAATTCACTGTGAACTAACATCTTAAGAGCTCTGCAATTAAACATTTTAAAACCCGCAACAGTATATTTGGGATTTTTTGAAAAACGTGTGAGCAGAAAAGAAAAATTTGCAAATTCTAATTTTTTTTAATATAAAAATTGTCTCTGCGAAATGTGTTAAAAGTTTTATTACGTAGCCCATAGCATTATATTTCACCGTAAATGAGTTCACTTACGTAAGTCAATTGATTTTATCTATTCGCATGGCAACAGAACGTGCGAATTTTGGCTTTGACGCACAGTTACGGGAAAACTATGAGAACTAAAATTGTTTTGCAAGAGGAAACTGTGCTCACAAGTATCGTCAGTAAAACTAACACTATTTCATAGAAATATATATGTGTGATTGTATTGTTCTTGAACACTCTTAACGTTTTACTGCAAATCACAAACATGTGTAATTGGTGGAGTCAAATGATAAACGTATTTACACAAAGACACTCTGCTAGAAACAATGAAGCAGAACTGAAGATGTGGAACTAAGACATGGAAACTAGTGGTGCAGAAATCTTTGGTGCGAAAATCAGGAGCCCTTATTGTTTAGCGACTGACTATAATCTAGTGACCTATGCTCTAACGAACACACTCCAGGCTGTTATTAATCCCGGGCCTTATTTTTTCTGTGTGCCAGCATTACTGGATAGTAGGAGTGTTACACTTGACATTATATAATTAGAAGACACAATGGAAAATTGGTGGAAAATTTGTCGATTTACTACTGTGAACCTTGGTGTGTATAACACTAAATACCCGGTTTCACCAACCTCTGTTAGGCATTCAACATTTGTGTAAGAGGATGTACAAAATATTTTACACGACAAATCGTCTGTTAGTTATCTTTAACAAATGTTAAATGCTTAACATAGGTTGGTGAAACTGACCCTCAAGAATATTTTTTTTTATCGAAATTGGAAATCGTTTATTTGTATCACCGTTCTTCTCTTCAACAAGTCTATTTTATAACTGTACAACTTTACCGGACGTAAGTTATTTGTCTCAAAACCTTTCACACATGTCATAAATTCCATCGTCCAATAAAAGTAGTTCAAAGATTTTTCAGTTTGTTGAATACTATCACACCGTAAAAAATTGTTTGTACTTTTACAAAAAAAGCCTTGGAAACCCAGTCGCCAAAGAAATTACTTGTAAAACTACAATGGTTGCCCTTGTAATAAAATACAAAGTATATGTCTGTAAAATTACACGCACTAGCCTTGTAGCTGTATTTTCAATAAGGAAAAAATAAATTTAAATGTTCATTGCACTTCATTAACAGTACTGAACTTATTTGTCAAATAACTTTTGAATAAAGGACGTATACATGAGATTATTTTTAAGAATAAAAAAATCTAGAGTGATGCTAAATCTCGAACAACACTCCCCATGCGTACTGTAAAACCTACGCTTTTCACCCCTAGACTACTGTGACTGACATATTGATTATAGCCTTCATTTATTTGTATACATTTAATGTAAAGTTCAGTAATATTTCTTTATTTTAAAGCACGCAATTAATATAAACATTCACTTTATTCCAGAAAAATACTTTTCAGAGGTTGTGACCTTTGCATAAGTAATTTCCTGCGAACTTACGATTTTCGTAGGATACACATTTTTTTATAAGTATTTTTGCAAAAAAAATCAAATTAACGTTATAAACTAATAATTTTACAAGGAAAATTTTCAACATTTACAAAAGTTTGTACAACTACGAAGAAATGCCTTGTCGTATATTACAAAATAATTTCAAGTGCAGGAACTGTTGGTATAGGCACGAAGAATTCCTTCGTAGTATTAGAAAGTTAACCTTTGTAACTTCATAAACTAATGATTTTACAAAGAATATATTTGTACTTTAAAAGGACTTGTAACAGTACAAAGAATATCCTTGTAAATTTTACAAAATATTTTTTAGAGTGCAAGACAATAAATATTTTCGTGATTTCCTAGTGTATCTAATAATTAGTTGAATACCTACTTAAGACGCGCCACACGAACCACTGGCAAAGTTTACAAGTCGAATGAACACATAATATTTTGGAGTTTAGTCTGCGATCAGAAAACAGCGCGAAATTTGTAGGATTCCACGGGCTATGATAGAGATAATGGTTTATCGCGGGAAAACTTAACTGTTTACTGTGTTTCAACGCACGATTCAACTTATGAAAAGGTTACTGGCTCTTGCTTGTACGTGGAGCTGTTACCCTATTTCACTAAACCAACGAGAATCTAGCTATCGTATTATTTAATGCCAATTATTGGTCTGCAGGCAGCTAGGTTGTGTCAGACGTATGTCACATGAAATTACAGTGTTTTCAAGGGTATGTTTGCAAAAAAAAATTTCGTGATATACCACTATATCTAGTTATAAACTATAAATATATTTCAAAAGATTCTGCACCACGATTTTCGTACTTGAAAACGGACCAAAAAACACCCAGTTTTGCAATTTTTTGACGTGATTAAATAAGCTTTCAAGATTCCCGGGAAGCCCTGAGAAGGGTAAACACACGTATCGTTCATTTTATTCTGTTCCTAAGCAACGCCACAATCACTCACCTTTATTTAACTATTCCAACAATCATCCATCATCCGAAACTAAGGCTCTGTCCAAAATCGCATGAGCGTACTTGTCCCACAAAATGACATCATTAAGTCTCGGTTTAAGTCGCCATATTGAATTTTATTATTTTTCCCTTTTTTGGAATTCTAAGAAGAAAATTGTTAAATCGGCGAATGTACCGCAAAATCTATTTACCTTGAGTTACAATACAAGCAAGGCAATAGAGCTAGTAATGTATAGTTAGGTCGCAATTTGTCGGGCAAATTATGAATATAAAAAAATTTGCCACACAGATTGCGACGTAATTATATGTTAACAGCTAAATCGCAAGGTCTGTACTGTAGAGAATTGTCAATAGAATTTGAGATATAATCGCATATTTAACATTTTTCTTCTTAGAATTTCAAAAAATCGAGAACTAACAACATTTTAATATGGCGACTGAAACCGAGCCTTATTGGACTGTCCGAATTGGATGTAAACGATGCAACTGCGCAAGTAATCACAAGGGAACTAATATGTGTACTTCTGTGTCCTTATCGCATCCTTGTGGCTCTGGCGTGGTCGCCACTTTTAAGGTCTTGGGCCCGAGTTTCTCGGCTTTCGAGAAAATTATTTTTTTAAATCCATACGAGAGTCAATATCGTAAAATTGCTACGTAACTTTTTTGCAAATTGGTTTTACTTTACAATGTAATTTTTCGAGACAAACTGTATTATGAGTATAGCTAATTTATCAATTAAAAGGAAATTTTGTAAATTAACTAATTAGCAACTACATATTTTGCAGTCTTCTAACTCGACAAAATTAGAGCATGCAGATTAAATCAGTCATAGCAAAGTTACGAAGCAATTTTACGATATCGGCTCCCATTTATGTTTTAAAAAATAATTGTCGTTAAACGCGAAGAAACCCGGGCCTATGCCCTTAAAATTGAAAACTTCAGTTTGTAGGTTTCAAATTGAAAACTTCAGTTTGTAAGTTACGTTTACAAGCTTGGTGAATTCGGATGGCTACCAGAGGCGTATCGTGGTCGTGTTCCAAGGAATGCGGTGCTAAACAATGACTATACTCAACACTGAGTTGTCTGTGAGACCATTATACTTGTAGTAGTAGGTATACACTTCATCCAGTAGCATACAAGAGACAAGGAACATATACTTCAATAATATACCTCGGTCTACACAACACATGTTTATTGTATATGACAGGCAGGCACATTGAGTCCACGTGCTTAAAGTGTATATATAGTCTGAGCTTATATTGCATGCGTTTGAACACTATCACGATACGCCACTGATGCCTACAGTATTTATTTGAAAGTACATACGAGTAGTCCAGTTCCAAACTCCCCTTGTCCACTTTCATTAAAACTGAGCTAGTCGCGAAAAACTGATTTGCAAGCCCATTTGTAACATGGCCAAAGCAGTTTTTCGAAGTGTCTCTGTTATAGAATAAGGCAAAAACTATCATCACGTCAACCTTAGGCACGTTCGAAAGCTGCACAAACTTGTTCAGACCTCATTTTTCCTTGATGATGGACAAGGAGAGTCTTCGAACTGGACTACTAAATTTTCCATCACATTTAGTCTTTATATGTTACACTGTAATTATTTATTTGCGGATTGCGTCTTTAGGTACCCTCCAAGGATTATCAATGTCCAAATTTCATTTCTCATGCCACAAGCATTGCAATGCTGACTCGAAAATATTTGCTTTCATTCAACAGCTGGCTCGATACGGGCTATAGCTACCTACATAATTTCTCATTAATAATAATAATAATAATAATAATAATAATATTTAGTCTGAATTCGTTAAGTATGGAGAAAAGGACAAGTAATGTACACAAGGCTACATCTATGAAAGTACATACTTGAATTCAGACACAGCCTTAGCCTGGCCTGGACAGGTGGCAACCTCAGCTCTGACATAACCTCTCCACCTCCTTCTTCACCACGCCTAATATAATGACGACAAATACAAACGCAAACTAGAATTTGGGACAGGCATCCGATTACGTAGCGAGATCCAATTTTTTTTTTTTTAAGTGTTACTTGAGATACTTATAGAATACAATTATTTAACTATTTTAATTCCTACTATGACCAGTAAGTATTTGCTGAAAGGATTGGGTGGTTAATAATCCTTGCACAACGTTTATTTGAAAACTCACACTGGTACAAATAAAAGCGAAGTTATAGTTGGCCGTACAGCTCGTCAGCAAGAACAGCAAACGAGCGGAATGTTCATTTACTCATCATTCAAGGCAAATTTAGTAGTAATTAAGGGTCTCCAAAGTTTTTTGTAATCCATAGGACGTATTATTCCAACATTTCTTGCTATTATAAATTTTGCCACTTTGAATGTATGGAAAAAGGTAAGATGTCGGACGAACGACGAAATACTCTATCGTGGATGAAATCTAACTATTAATCACATGTCAACAGGATTTTTTCACCAGCAGATGTATATTTACACAGTATTAGGCAGTAGTATGATTTTTGTTTTTCAATTAAAAATTAAAACCTATTTTTATAAATGAGGGCTTGAAATTTCAAAATCCACAAAAAATTGAAAGCTCTAATTATATCACGATATAATAATGGCCATATCTCAATAATTAATGACATTTAAATTAAAACCGGATTTTTTTAAACTCGGTTTTAACTGAGACCTGGATATAATCATATAAAAAATTACGAAAATTACAGTTTTCAATTTTTATAAATTTAGTGCTTTTAGGCCCTTACTTTTTATAAAACGGTTTTGAATTTTTTACTAGAAAACAAAGTATACTACTGCCTAGTGCTGTACAAATATATCTCCGCTAGTAAAATATGTGCTTGACGGGAAAAATTCCATCGAATTATGCTGAGTAGTGCGATTTTATCCACGATAGAGTATCCCAGTCGATCGCGCTATATCTTAACTTTCCACACCTGTTTATTTCACCTCCCACCAAGGCGATCCGGGTTCGGTTCCCGGCGGGGTCGGTCCCCAGATTTTCACATCTCGGAATCGTGCCGGACGATGCCGTTGGTCGGCGGGTTTTCTCGGGGATCTCCCGCTTCCCCTGTCCTTTCATTCCGGTGCTGCTCCATACTCACCTCATTTCACCCCTCACCCATCGCTTAAGACCTCAATGTTGAGTGTTGACCAAATTCTCACTAACGCCCGTTTATTTTAAAAACTTTGTGTATTTTTTATATATTTCATCCCTCTCAAATTTAACAACTGGCGTCACAAAGTAATATTCTTGTTAGAATGAGTGTTTTTGAGAAGTTTTTCCAAAGGTTCGTTATGCACTAAAATAATAAATAAGTTTTTCCTTGTATATTCGTTTTACTTTTCAGTTTCTTGTGCTTAATCATTTGTTCTCTCTTACATCCTGAAGAATAAGTTTGTGTCATATTCATGATGTAAATTAGCTGTCATACCCAATTGCTGCATTGCTGCTATATATACTTATTTACTTATCTTCTCCACGATTTGTCATGTTTTGACCTGAATAGGGATATTTTGAAGAATATATATTCAAAAATTATTGCTAACGTATTCACGAAATAGAATAAATATTGTTTAATTAAGTGAGATTGTTAAGAGATGTCGAAATGAAAGTAAAATAAGTCTTCATTTTTCTTCCTCTCTCGCTACTCGCGAAAGATTTCATTTAACACGCCCTACTAGAAAATTTTATTTTGAAACTCTGAGTGCCCTATGAAGTCACTCTTCTTACTGCAATCACTTCGCAATATTCTCTCCTCTCAAACATTCTATCGACGTCTGCAACATTACAATTTTCTCCCTGAGCACATTTTTTCCCAGAAATTTACGTTTATTTGTGACAACGTAACATTGATACCGTGTCTTTATTGAAATATATTTTTCCTCAACTACACCTCTTTTTGTGCTATATGAGAGAGAGAGAGAAAGATGGTGAGAGGGGCAGGGAGAAATTTAGAGAGATCTAAGTTAGCTCTCGTTCTTAAACTAAGATGATCCACATTCTTTCAGATAAAAAACACAGCACATAATATTGGCTCGAGCAAAGAATTTGGTGTAAATTTTATAATCTATGTGTAATAATTTCAGGTTGTCTTAAATAGAAGTCTTCAATTCTTGTTCCGACTACTTTCCACTGGTTTATTATAATATCATTATAACTAAAAATGTTTTAACCATGATTTACAAACACTTTTTGTACTTGAAAATATCCTATCCAATTCCAAAAAAAAAATTAATAAATAAATTATTGACAGTTTACCGGGATAAATAATAATGGAATATTTCATTTATTTGCCATACAGAACTATTACAAGAGAATTATTGAAAGATAACCTAAAATATACTTCCAATGATTCTTCATGACAAATTAATGAATGATTCCATTATTATTTATGCCAAGCAGTTTATCAAGAGTACCCTTTGCTTTGTCGAAGGGAAAACTTTTATAATACAGCTTGAATAAATGTCATGGCTCAAAAACTGAAAACACAATAAAATGTTCTAACACTCCGCCTTAACGTGTTAAATTATATTCGTCAGGCCTCAATCACTTTTAAGAAGCGAGATCAGTCAAATTTTTAATAATTTTAATGTGTGTTATATTTGTACGAAGTATTAGTGTTTGTTTTTAGTCAAACATTGTAACTTCTTTTAGAGTAATGACAAATTTCTAGCTTTCATAGATTTTTGTATCATGGCACGTCAAAGGGATAATTTGCATTAAACAGTTTTGTTACGAGAAAGGAAAATATACCGAATTAAATAATTCCCACTAGAGAACAGTGTCACGGGCTACATCAAAATATGTAAAAAAAAAAAAATTCTACGATTTTTTTCCGTTTTTGAAAATTGTAGAATGTTGGCTTTGTTTTTCAAACGTAGTAGTTTTTCAAAAACACAAAAAATATTCCGTGCTCTATGTATACTAATATTGACTGAGCACGTGACACTTTTCTTCGGAGTGAATTATTCCAATTCTCTGTATCAGTGGTTTTCTTATCTTAAATGAAAACAAGTTAATTAAAATTAAGGATTTGACATGCCGTTATAAAAAACATGAAAGCCGTATTTCATACAAACAAAAAAAATATTTTAACAAATTACATTATGCATGAACCGTTTCGAAAAGTGTCACTGGCTACAGCAAAATATGCAAAAAAAAAAATTATCGATATATATATATATATATATATATAAATATACATATATATATATGTACATATACATATACATATATATATATGTATATATATATATATATATATATATATATATATATATATTAATTACAGATCATTGGCATTTTTCTTTCAACCATAGTAATTTTTCACATGCACAAAAACTATTCTATACTGATTTTATACACATCTTTACAGAACACGTTAGAGAAACTTAATGTCATTTTGTTTCTTAGTCATCTGTCAGACCACAAACATAAAAAATTTCACAACTCAAAATACTGAAAAATTCTTACGTAAAGATTTCCTAACTAACCACATCATTCATCATTCAGCTACTGATTCCACCACGTATCACTTGATTTGAAACGAAGCCGTGAATATCTACATGCCTAGGCTTTTGTCATCATATTTAAAGGTTGGTGTTGTTACGTCAGTATAATCTTAAAACTCAATGTCAAAACACTTGCAGTTTTTTCCATTAAACTGACTCTTCTGCTGTCTATAAAGTTTTATGGGGAGTCAACTACAGAAGCGGCATTTGGCGAAATTGCCGAAGTTGTAGCTATATGTTCCGTCTCTTGGGAACGTGCTGTCTGCTGTGCCAAAGTGCTCCTTTATTTGACATTTCTCCGCCAAGAGACACATCTGGCAGCGCAACGTCGATATCTTGTCTATGGATTGATTTTCTCCAGAGGGACGAGATGTAGCGACCACAGAGTTGTCATTTATTTTTGTTTCGAGAGAAAATGAACATTTAAAAAAACAAAATAAGGGAACGAATCCTGTACTAGAGTAAACTCCTAGGTACTGTTTACTGAGGTGGATTCTTCCTTTATATATATATATATATATATATATATATATATATATATAAAGGTAGAATAAAAGGGCATATGTTTATTAGAAACATTTTGCTCAGTATCACTAGAACTATCACCCCTCAAAGCATGTACCTTCCCTCCTGACTGATCCTGTATGTGTGTATATATTTATATACACATATATATATATGTATATATATACATATATGTGTATATATATACATATATGTGTATATATATACACATATATATGTATATATATGTGTATATATATACATATATGTGTATATATACACATATATATGTATATATATGTGTATATATATACACATATATATGTATATATATATATATATATATATGTGTGTGTGTGTGTGTGTATACATACACACATGCACAAACTGGTTCCGTCAACATACTGTGTAGGTTTATAATTCAATTCGATAGTATTACTGTATTTTTGAGACAAGAAGGTTACTAAATGGCGTAAAATTATGTTAAGGACCATTAACGTCCGTTTTATAAACGTTTTGAATAGGAGTATTGTTCTACTTTTTTTTGTATTATTTTCTGCCGCTGTATCCCGTTTTGCTTTCCACCTTTGTTACAGTAATAGCTAAAAAAATTGTGTTACTAAGAAAACATATTTTAAATCTTTGCTATGAAAATAGCTGTAGTGCTTTTTTTTAAGACAAAAGTTTTGTTTTTTAAAAAATCTTCTTTCATACAAAGAAACATAAATAATACTAAATAAAATGTTTTGAAACAAATTGTGGCAGTGAACATAAGTTTTCCGTATTTGCTTTGTCGTAAACAAGATTTCTTGATCGCAAATGACAGGTGTTTACGTGGCAAAATAATCCACAGTGTTCGTTGTTACCTGCGTCTACATTTTCCAGTTTAAAAAATTGTTTAACTCCCATAGCGTTCACTCAGCGGAATGTCAAGGTCTGAATTTGCAAGTTACGGAAACACACGAATAAGAAAAACCAAGTTGACTTACTATAGTGAAATAATTTACACGTGTATTAGAAATCACTGTTAATATGCTAAAATATTTAAATGTAGTCACTGTTTAATTAGTGAATATTCAACAATTTCCTTTAAGGGTGCCAGCACCTTACAAGTAAATTAGTTATTATTCACCGTTTTTGCCAGTTGTTTTTTAAGAATAGTTTTCACTTATTGAATTTGTGAAAACTTACTGGAAAATATGTGGGCATTCACTACCAACTTGTGGAATGTAGGGAGTTTTTATCGGAATCAGTGAAAAGTCACTGATTTCACAATGGTTTCTCACTGATTCAATTTGTTGAAACTGCTCAATCCATCGACGTGAAATAGTTAATATTCACTAATTCAGATTTAGAGCGTAGAGTCGCGGTTTTGTGGCAAAATGTTTTACACGATTTGGTTTCAGTTCCTTGTGTGTACATCTGCAGCTGTGATAAAGTAAGTTCAGTTGACAGCGAGGCCATTAGAGACGGAGACACACAACTTGGTACAATGACAGGAGCTGAGAGAGGAGTCGGCCATGGGTTTTGTTAACGAACCATCCCCTGCATTCGCCTGTAGAGATTTCGAGAAACAATGGAAAACCGAAATTAGGTAGGTCGAAGGCAGGATCCGGACTCGGGTCGTCCCGAATGCGAGTCTAACCTGTTACTGTTGAGATACCTCGTATGTGTACATTCTAAAAATTATTTTGTAAAGTTACCAGACGTGCTAAGAAAGTAAGTATGCTAGAATAGTTACCCAGACATCCATAGTAGCACTCCTAAACCTAATTATACAACAGTCAAATGCATACTAAAGTTACCAGACTTGTATTGAAACATTTGTAAAAGTTTGCATATTTACAGGACGGAAGTATAGTAACTGTCCCATACTGCGTCTGGGATAATAACTTCCTAAACATTTGAGGAAATCTTTTACAGTGTAGATATGTTTCATGATCAGTGATTTTAAATTTTATCTCGCACTTGTCTTGGAGTTCTACTGGTAAATCACTGACATGTGGTGTCACAACTACATTATTTCCGTTGGTGCAGTCAAATGAGAAACGTGTCTTAACAAAGATACGCTCCCAGAACCATGAAGCAGAGCTGCCAATGTTCAGCTAAGGCACTACTGAAATAATAAAGTAAAAAGAAAATATATTCGTGACTAACTCGTGGCAATAAATATGATTAGAGATGACGATTAAAGATGGTGAAATTTCGCGAATTCAAGTGACCTGCATGTTAGAATCAAATATCCTATGCATACTCAAGCCCTGTCTATTCGTCCATTGTCTGCTGTTCCAAAGAGTAGCAGCTAGTGGAAAATTGGTTGGGACTTGAGTATGCATAGGATAGTTTATTCTTACCATGCAGGCCATTGAATTCGCAAAATTTCACTATCTCTAATGATGATTCATTGCAGGAAAAGTGACTGTTTATTAGGTTTTAAAATACGTTCAACAGGCCGGAAGGCTTGTTTATATTGTGCTGGTAGATGCACGAGTATTTTGCGTACCGTAAACCGGGGTTACTTTGACCTTGTGGGGTAAGTTTGCCCCACCCAAAATGTTGGTCATTATGTCATATTGCAAAGGAAATTTTAAATATTAACAATATGTCCAGAACAAATTATTTCAAATACTAGGTTCCAATTATCTACTTATTTACCACTAGACCCCAAAACTAACATTTTCAGTGGTCAAAGAAACCTCGAAATTGACAAAGAAACCCCGGTTTACGGTATTTATTTTATGTCATGTTGAACATCAAATACGCACACTTTACTTTCACTTCTATGAGAGTTGTAACACACATTTGAAGACTACAAAGCAGTAATAAACAAGGAAATAATGAATGGTGAGGACACGTGCTACACGCTTGCGTTTCTAGAAGCCAGTGTGTATCCTAACTTGGTCAGTGTGTGTATAGGACTGAGAAATCACCGCTGATGCCAGATGAATACGCGAAATACTCGTACCTCTATCTACTGGCTCCCGTCTGAACGTGAAAACATTACTCTATTTGAGAGGCTGTGAACTACTCGCTCCAGCTTTTTTCAGTTCCTTACGTGCAAATCTATCGTCCTGATTACAGCCAGTAGGGACCCCTTTTTTTCGCGAAAAGAATTTTGCCCCAATTTGTTTCAGTGCCTCACGCGCACATCTACAATTCTGCTTCATGGTTATTGGCCGCGTGTGTATGTGAAGAGCCGTATCTCTTTTGACTGAGCCAATTACAATAACGTTCCTGCAACACCACACGTCTGTGATTCGCCGGTAGAATCCCAAGGCTTGCGAGAGTTAATATATCCAATCACTGACCATGAAGCAGAACTACAGATGTGCACGTAAGGCACCGAAACAAAGTGAGGCAAAATTCTTTCCGCGAAAAAGGGGTCCCTAACAGTCAGTCATTTGATGTTTTAACTCGCAATTCAATCCGCAAATCACAGGCGCGCGGCGTTGCGGTACGATCATTCTAATTGGCGCAGTCTGGTAAGAATCGTCGCTATACAAATAATCGCTGCCAATAACCACGAAGCAGAACTGCAGATGTAAGGTACTGAATATAATTTGGGCAAAATTCTTTTTATGTGCCTATTTACATGGCAGAGATAATGAATGACCTTCAAGTGTAAGATCTGACAAACGTGAATTGCTTATAGACAGCTGTGTTATGTCGGACAGTTATCGTCCAATCACGTATGTTGCAAGAAACTGTGGCGTTTCAAAGGATTCTTGGTAATTATTAAATGATATTCTGATATTGCCCACTGTCTTAATATGATTATATAACACAAGATACATGTGTACATATCCTTCATCCCGATAAAGCATCAATGCAAGTAAGGGCTGAGGGAAGCTAGATAACCCAGTGAATGTAAACCGAGCCATGGACGCGCCACAGAATATTTAGGAATACAGAAGTGAAATTGCCGGTAGGAAAGTGAACTCAGTCACACACGTCCGCAATATGGTGGTAACACCTACCGCCAATCATCGTAAGGCGGTCACCTTGTTAGCCGGCAGCCAGACCAATAAGAAACCTGCAGTCACATGCAGGTGCCAAACCCACACGGGACTAGTATCAACAGTCTCGGGCAACCAATAAGCGGCGAGGTTCGCCCTAACAAACGAACGACACGTCATCTCACATCTGTATTTCTATTTAGTCAGTTGCAGCGCCTTACGTGTAAAGTCCAGGCTGACGCCGCGAGAAATCTAACCTTGCTCCCAGTGAATTGTCAGAAAGTATACCAGTATGGCTTAACGCAATGTCTGTTAGTGTTAGAAGAACCATATTTTCGATAATGTTCTCGAATGACAACACAATATTAATATCGAACAAACTGTAAATTATTTAG
This sequence comes from Medauroidea extradentata, assembly GCA_003012365.1. Classification (NCBI taxonomy): domain Eukaryota; kingdom Metazoa; phylum Arthropoda; class Insecta; order Phasmatodea; family Phasmatidae; genus Medauroidea; species Medauroidea extradentata. Next base: position 28,575 of record PNEQ01105288.1, on the reverse strand, counting down.
ACACTATACGTTTATGCCATACTTGTTTTCCTAGCAATTACCGAGAATGGTCTTAACTACAAGTCGGCAATATGTTCGGTTCTGTTTCCTGCTGTTATACCCTGTGACTTAGCATTCGGTGTCTCATTTTCTAATGCAATTCGTTAAAAATAAACGGTTCGTCCTTCCTTGTGCGTATTCATACGATACCTGAGTAAAAAAATAAAACCTAAATAAACTCTATTTCAGGCTTGCTTTATTTTATCAAACAAATATGTTTAACATGTCGAAAATAAAGTGATTTTAACTACGATTTTATAGAAAGAGGTATCGGATTTAGTGAAATATTAATTAGAAATGCCAGCAGAAATAGTAGACTACACATTGACTTCAAAAAAGAGGTAAAGGTAATTGTAATGGTAGTCTATAGGTCGTTAGATATAAAGAGAGCACTAAAAATTTAACCTCTGGAAAATATCACTAGCCGTCACTGCTTATAAGCCAACATTAACTATAGTTGCCTTATTGCTTGCATGGTTGGCAACGAAATTTCGCAACATAGTTCCGTGTATTTTCCAATTTAAATTCAACAATACTGAAACAAAATCAACCGAAGTCAGCATATTTTAATTTCATATAATTAATAAATTTATCAATCTGTATCGATTCATACTAACTGCACATTTTATCTTACACGCACAAACATCAAGTGGCGTGTCCAGAGAGGTTTGACATTTCCCCGCGTCAAACGTTACGCGTGGAAAGATACGAAATGGCTGGCAACTGAACTTTATCAGGGCTTTTTTGAGTGCTCACTTTATCCCGAATCGCCTATAGCAATGATTACGAAAGAATACATGTTAGTTATTACATGTGTTTGTAATTTTGAAGCCATTTTTAACAGAAATAGTGGTGAAATGTTATTGTAAAGTTATTATACATTAAGATACATTTTCTATGCATATTACAAACACAAATCGGCTACCATTAGCCATACGGTTATCTGTGTAAAATCCAACAAAATGACAACAGAAACTATAGAGCTCATTCTATTACTTTTCTAAGTAAACTTTCGGGTATGATAACGGCTTTGCCCAGATAGAGATCCCTTTGGATGGTGCTGAAGTGTATTTCATACGTAAGCAGATACGCTAACATAAAATAAGCATGATTAGCTTACTTCAACGTTAGTTATTACAATCGTGTGGGACTGGCTATAGAGACGGTTGCACACAAGTAAATGCAATAAAACATACATAAAAGAGGAATGGAATAGATTACTGCCTGCAGTTGGAAACCATCTATGTGTTGATCTGTCAAACACAAAAATGTATTTTTTTATTGCTTTGGAGTAATTAAGAAAACCTTTGAAATCTAAATAGGCCTGGCTGGACCAGGAATCGAACACGAGTTCTTTCGAATGCAAATTCATAATTGTTTTACTTCTATACCTCACTTGGTTCTTGACTAGGCGAGAGACGAATGGTCTGACAACAGCAAAACCGTGATCTCTATTTGGATTTAATTATTAGTATTGCATTGTTTTATACTTTAATGTGAATTATGTCTAAATTTAATTATTTTATTTTGTTTGACCCGTATGGTACTTCACAAGTAGAGTGAGCAATTTTTTGTGAACATATTTTGGTTCCAAATGTTTCAGTGACTTCCGCTAACTGCAGCCCTTTTTCATGATCGGTGATAGAATGTTTTTAACTCTCAATGTCTTGAGGTTCTGTCTGCATATCACAGACGTGTAGTGTCGCAGTAACCTTATTATAATTCATAGTCGAATGAGCGATGCATCTTCACATTGCATATGCTCCCAATAACCACGCACAGAGCTGCAGATGTGCACATAAGTAGAGACATGCAAAATTCGTGTAATTATTTGGTAGCAGACAAAACTTCACTTTCCTATACATAACAAAGCATAATCTTCAATTCGATTGGCCACAAACTTTTATGTGTTGTCATTTACATGTGTTACGTCTTTACAGAGATTGGCCCCCCTACCGTGTAAGCATACTTCCGGCAAGGCACGACTATATCGGCCAGCGGGGGACGCTGAACGAGTCTACAGTCACTTGGAGTCTCGTCAGCTATCAGAAAATAACGCGAATTTTGCATGTCTCTACACATAAGTCATTGAAACGAGTACGTGCGAAATACTTTTCACCAAGAATCATTGGCAGTATTCATAAGGCAATGGTAAACACCCAAGGTTGGCTCTTTGAGTGTCCATCCCGAATTTTCGTGTGGAACGTAAGTCGCCACTCTTTTAAATCTTATCTCACAAGGACAGTTGTCTTTGCACTAAGCTCGACATATGGCATCCGAGGAGGCAGGAGATTGATGTAATACACTTAGCTCGGAGAGTGGTGCGGGATTTCGAGCACCCAGGCGTGTGGTGTTTGGAGACCTTGTCGCAGGTGCCTACACGACGCAACAGCGTGGATTCGTCTAGCCTTGTAAAGTCGGGCTCGTTGCTCGTAATGCGGAATGCCGGGAGCGATAGCGGCTGGAAGGAGTGGGGAGGTGGCGCGCGGGGTCTTGTTGCGTCCCCCCGAGGCGCGGGAAGTAGTGGGACACAGTCGGTTTGGGACCACTCGTTGCGTTACACGAGGCAGGATGGACGGTGACCTTTCCTCCACGGCCGCGGCGTGTGTGTGGTAGTTTCACCTCCTTTATCCCTTCCTCTTTCGTCTCTGGTACACGTCATTAAGGCTCGGTTTCAGTCGCCATATTGTTTGTTATTAATTTTCGCATTTTTGGAATTCTGAGAAGACAAATGTTAAATCGGCGACTATACCTCAAATTCTGACTACCTTCAGCTACAATACAAGCAAGGCAATAGAGCTGGTAATGTATGGTTAGGTCGTAATTTGTCGGGAAAATTATGAATATAATAAAATTGCCGTACACATAATGGCGTAATTATTAGTTGACAGCTAAATCGCAGGGTCTGTACTGTAGCGAAATGTAAATAGAATTTGAGGTATAATCGTATATTTAACATTTTTTGTGTAGAATTCCAAAAAAGCAAAAAACAATAGAATTCAATATGGCGACTGAAACCGAGTCTTAAGGTGCCGAACGTAATTCTGTGTAAGGTTGTCGCATGAGTGAATGTATTTTGTATATAAGAGTACAATAAATACTGAGAGATAAGGGAGACACAGTACGTGCATCGCGCCTTCCCCAAGCCTCTAGGCGCAATTCACTGAGCTGGTTATGCTGTCTTCTTGCCGATAACTCGTCTCTATAAGACATTATGAAGCCACAGCAGCCTAGTGGTCAGATCACTCGCCTTCCACCTCGGCGATCCGGGTTAGTTCCCTGGTGGGTTCGGTCCCAGGATTTTCGCATGAGGGAATGGTGTCGGACGATGTCGCTGGCCGACGTGTTTTCACGGGAATCTCCCATTTTCCCCTCCTTTCTCATTCTGTCCATCGTAGGGCCTCATTTCATGTCATCCTTCGGGGCACGTAGATTGCCTACGAGCAACCACTCATAAAACCTGCATTCGGAGTACGATACCCTGGAACTTGGTTTTCCTCATCATATGATACTTATATTAATAAGAGATTCAATTGTGACCACATTATTTTATGGCGTAACATCCAAGATAAAGTTGTGTTGTAGCCATCTATAATTGCTTAAATATTCGAAACAAAGATCATCACGCCTAAAATAATTACAGGAAGAAAACTATTTTCGCAAATTTCGGGAACGAGAAAACATGTCTTATATTGATGGAGAGCACGAAAAACGTATACATGTGTTTAACTTCCTTTGACTGCATTTCCTGTGCAGACACCACTCGCATATGTTGAGTATATTTTGAGTGAACTTGTGTAAGCCGTATCTCTGCTCAGTTCACGGCGAGTTTTGTAGGCGACCTCCTAATATTTCAACATTAACATTTATTATTAGGGCCCGCTAGTTTTCGCGAAAAGATTATTGCACCACTCTGTTTCAGTGCCTTACGACGCACCTGCATCTTAGCTTTGTGGTCAGTGGTTGGATGCCGTAACACTCAGCGTGTGGAGGTTAAACCCGCAAATCACAGACATGATGTGTGGCAGTTATCGGTGTACTGATTGACACAGTCAATGAATAACGACGCTGCCCAAAATCACTATCAATAGCCATGAAGTTTAGATGCAGATGTGCATGTGAGGCACTGAAACAAAGTGGGGCAAAAATATTTTCACGAGAACTACTGCACCCTACTTATTGTTGAGTCAGTTATAGGAACACTCTAGGGATTGTCGGCATCACTACAAATAATTCATTTTGGTTAGTGAAAACAATGACATACGATTCGTGGATTATTTAAACAGAGAACATCCTATTTCAAAACAATGGTGTGCTAGATGTAGTAACTTAGTCTTGCCCAATGAAAGGTTTTAACTTGTATTTGTGTTAAATCGCTGCCAAATAACTGTGTCGGGTAAAATTTTACAATGTTTCAGCATGTAACGCGAGCACTAATATTCTGTGCCTATTAAGTTAAAAAGCTGATTGAATGTTAATCAAGAAGTGAAATAAAATTCTTCGACTGTCTTGCTTGCTACATATTAATATTTAACTGCTTCGAGTATTCATCGTATTTTTTGAAACGGTCAAATACATACGTATAGGTGCCGCACAGTTAAGTTCAATCTTTCACTAACGCACATTTCGAGGAGTGGCACAGAAAAATTTTACCTTTTGAACGCAGTAATTATATAAAATATATTGCTTACCTTTCGTTGTTTCATTTTGAATAATTCTATAGTAGTAAGTGAATTATTTTCTGCTCCATTTTGCAACACTTGCATTTATAAAGGGCAGGACTTACCGTACAGCACTCATACGCATCATCTAAAATAACGTGAATGATTTATGTACATACAGCGTGAAAGGAGTACAAAACTATCTCCATTGCAATATAAATTAATTTTGCTTGTTTCTTGACTTGTTATTATTTGTCAATGTAACAGTAAATAAAACAGTTTTATTTGTTAGCTCAGCGAAGTGTTAAAACAATAGTATTACAAATATTTGTGATATTAACGATTCTTCTTTAATTTTACGTCACACTTCAAGTTTTGTGTATCAAAATTAACTAAAGTAAGTAATGGAATTATTCTAAGCATTTGTATCGAAGCATTTTTTTTTTCAAATATTTTAAAAACTTTTAACTTCGAATAATTTTACCACTTTAGTTAGTTTCTGAGCAATAACATTGACATTTGACAATAGTTATTGCTGTAGTGTAAAAAAGTGTTCCTATTTTTTAACATTCGTTGCAAATCAAAAAATAATACAAGAAATGTATACACACATTACAATGCATATTCTGATGTTTAGGTAGAAATAGCGTTTCTAAGAAGATGCGATTGCCACTAAATATATTGCTGTTTGAAATTATCGGCTCATAAAAATCTTTTAAAGATCACGTAATGTTTACGCCGTTCGCGTTTCGGACGATACCTGCATGGCAGACAGGCGGTTTTCACAACTCCGTTACGACTTAAAACGTTTTACGAGCGGGTACAAGACTCGAATAGAGTGACTTCGCGGAAAAGCGTGATGAAAAACTTTCGCTTAGCTGCCGTTATAATCCGTGTCAGACTTTAGTGACATTAGGGCTTTAAGTGTAAAGTGAACAAAATCACAAGCCAAAATAATGTCTTTAAGTTACGAGAGCTAAATTTTAACATTTGAATGTTGAGTGAGGCTGTAATGACCTGTGTCATTTTAAAACACTTTTTCTTCTGTAGTCCTATTTTTACGGCCTTATTTTAAAAAAAAGAGCTAGCAAACATCAAGTTCTGCGCTAATATTGGACACTAAATTTTTTCGCACCGCACATGGCTCCTTTATCATAATCAATGGCGACTCACCGTAAGAAAGCTATCAGGTCGGTCATCATGTATATGTTTACGAAATAGACATTAATTATGATATTTCCCTTACATAAAAGTAGCTATCATAGTTAATCTATAGAACAATGTCAGAAGTCTCAATTCGATTATTATAGCTATGTAAAAGTAACGAAAACCAACTGGCTGCCAGAAATTAAATACTTTACACTGAAGATCTCATCACTTGTCAACTTCAAGAAACGAAAATAAATAACAGTGATACTTTTATTTAATATTTTGCAAGTTAAAAATAATGTTTGCTTACTAACAAAAAATAATCAGACTTTCAACTGCGCAAGTTTATTGCACAGGTAAAGTTATAAAATTATCGTTTTTAATGTTTGATAAAAAGTGTTTTAAATTTATCATTTCACCAGATTTCATCACCCAATGTAATGTAGTTGATTTTCCTAATAACTACTGCTTGGAGTAGCCGTTATTTCTATGTTCTATTCCCGTAGAGGTCAACCAGGATTCATGGATAGTGGTATCATGACTGACGATACCGCTCGTTGGCAGGTTTTATCGGGGATCTCCCATTTCTCCCTGATCTTCATTTTGGAGCCGCTTTAAGCACACCTTACATCACACGTCACCAGCTTTGAAATCTCGATCAACAATATATATTTACTCCTAATATTATGTTATGGCCATTGGAAGAATGCAGTTTTTCGTGCTTATAATCGGGTTTAACACGTACAGAAATCATCACTTCTAGAAAATGACTTTTCAATCGTTAGTTAACAGTAGATACGTTAACAATTTTAATCGTATTTTACAAAGGATAAGTAGGCTTTTAGCGCACTTTCTAAGGTGAAGGTAAAATTAGACTTAGTACTTTGCTCTTTCCGTTTGTAGATATGTCCTATGTGAGCATTGTGTGCCCTAACCCCATAATAATTTTTGAAGACGTTGATCGAATTCCATCAAACATGGCACACAAGTAGTGCAAAATAACCCAGCCTTACTTTTGTGTTTTTTCTTCACGTCGGTTTATATTTTCAATACGCCGCCCGTATAAACATTTCCTACCCACACAAGATATTTGGAAAACTATTTTACATGTAATTATCAAGCTTGGTGCACAAGTAGTAGTTAGTAATGTGACTTGAATTGTATTTATTTTGTTAGTGCCGATTCATCTGCATATTCAAAATCATGGCTGTTATATGTATTTTTTGATAATTTGAATTTCAATTTTGTTAACTCTGTATTCATCTGCTACTTCGTAAGGTGACTTAACGTTTATGTTTTTTTGTTCATGACGTGTTCATATTTTAAAACTGGCGGCAAACTAAACATTTTTTGAAAACCAGAGATACGTATATTACCAATTATTAGAATTTCATCAAACTCGGTACACATATAAGTACTTCTTAAGGGCTTGTTCCTTAGTTTTGCAGTGATTTCGAAAATATTTTTTATTGCTGCCTAATACTCAAGTTAAATTTTTTCTCCACAGTTTTGACACTAGTGTGTCATAATTTGTAACTTAATTTTTTCGTAGCAACATACTGAATGATTTTTTAGCTTTCGTTGCCCAATTTACCACGTTTTTTTGCCGCTGAAATAAGCCAAAATAAATTTACATATATTTTTTTGCTGAAGAATGGTACATTATTTTTAAAAACGCACCCACAGTATTGTGCATCATGTGACTGCACATTGTCTCAAATTTTTTTAAAGCTTCCGTTTAAAAAAAAATATTTGAGTTATTGGCCCCAGTATGAAAAAAAAAAAAATATTGAGGAACAAACCCTTAGTAAGATCGCTTGACAAAGTACTTTAGTCATGTCATAGAAATATTATCACAATAGAGCAGCTGCGCCCGAATGGTTAGACCACTTGCCTTTCACATAGGCGGTCCGGGTTCGCTCTCCATCGTAAGCCTCATTTTGTGTCATTCTTCGGGTTACGCAGATTGCCCACGAACTCCCACTATAAAATATGTGTTCTGGGGGCGACACTCTGGCCCTCAGTTATTTTCATCATATGATATGTATTTATTTTGATCAAAATAGGGATTACTTAAATTTTTTTTAATTCCTTAATTATCTCTGCACACATAAATAACTTTTTATCTTTTTATCTGGCTGATCTAAATGACAAATATCCGAACCTTTTTGATCACACTTGATATCCTTGGCACTATATTTTAGAATTTTATTAAACTCGGTAAACATTTTTTAATAAGGCAGAGGTAAGTGTTGTGATTTATTCACGTTGTTTTAATTTTATTAAAATGATAGTAATGTGAATATTTAATTACATGAAGTATACTGAAAGGACAGTTTTTCAGAAGTTCACGAAATCTTTTACAAGTGTAGTGCTTAGTAAAGTGACTCGACATTTGTTTTTTGTTCGTATCGTGTACATCTTTTGATACTGGTGGTCACTTACATTTTATGGTGAAACGATCTAAGGGACTATTTTTCATAATTTCATCAAACGCATTGTACGTAAATTAGGCTACATAAAAAGTGACTTCAATTTGTGCTTTTTTTTTGTGAAGTGCCTACATTATGTAATACGATATGTAACACTTTTTAAATGTTTGGGTGATTAAAGTGGACCCATTACATAAATAGGTAGCGGCTTGGTTTACAATAATATTCATACTAATTTATATTCGTACATCGAAAATGTATTGTAATACATTTGAAAATAAATTATGTACATACATAAAGTTGGTATATTACCATTTGCATACGTAGATACATTAGATGGATGTTGACAACTTTGAACTTTCATGTTAATACGGTTAGTACGAACTTATAGTAAAATTCTTCCGTCTCCATACCATAAAGTTTTTTTTTTTTTTTTTTTTTTTTTTCAGTTTTTGAGAAATTAAATGTATTAATTTTATAATGTCAAGTATCTGCCTACATTTACTTATCAGTTTTATTTTTTAAACTGAGTATAATATAAGAACACTAAATTTTTTCCCAAGATCATTATAGACGGTGGCAAGAAGCTTGGTATAAAAACAGGGGCTGGGAGAGGAGGCAGCCATCGCCTTTGTTAAGGAACCACCCCAGAATTCGTCTGGAGCGATTTCGGGAATCACATTATTTTCAATATTTTCTTTTGTAGCTATGGTTCTTTGACACTAAGCCCTCGATATGTATTATTAATGTATTTTTTGTTATTATTATTTAGTTACATATTTGATGATTTAACTTTGTTACGGTATAAAATAAACAGTAATAGAATGTGTGACGTCACAAGCAATAATAAGCTGCTTATCATACGGCACCTGAAACTCTCCCAATAAAGAAGTGTTTTTGTCCAACTGTTTCTACAGGTTGGGCTCATACAGGCATTCTATCATTGCTAACGTCAAACGAACCACGTCATTGCTCTGTGATTTAACGTAAAATAAATTTAATTAATGTAAATATAATCTTATTTATTCTTAAAATTAATGAAGTTGAGTGCATATCCGTCCTTTTCCATTCAAAAATGCAACAATTTATTTGTACTTAGTTAAAATATCAAGAAACCAGTCATAGCACGTAAGTATGAAATTAATTTCTCAGCAAGATCGTAAGCTTGTTACGTCGTGTTGCTGTCTGCATCAACAACAGTATTTATATTTTTTTTGCTTATGGGTGTTTAAGTGGGGGAAAATTACAATTTCATGTTTGTATTAAATAGTGTCAGTTTTTAAGACGTTATTTTGGAGTAAATTTTCCTCTTGCAAAAAAATTTAGCGTAGCCAGTTTTCTTACAACGGCATTTCAAACTCAAAATTCGCATATTTTCACACAAAACAGTTTAACCAACAAACATTATGAAAAATAATTCTGAGTTATAACTCATGTCCCGAGCTACTGTTTGAAGTACGCAAATACCCATCACAAGGAATGTTTGTAATTTAAAAAACAAATTCTAAAGTTTACTATTTTTTTTGTATTGTTAGCATTTTTTTAAATAAAAAATACCATATTATGGGTTTTTATAAGCTTCAAACAGTAGACCGTGATATGTACTTTTACGTGATTTTTTTTTATTTCATTATGTTAACTTGTTCTCAAGTTTTGTGTGAAGTAAAAATATACAAATATTGACATTGAAATGTCGTTATGGGAAAACTGACTGAGCTAATTTTCATTCCTAAGAAGAAAATGCACTCTCGAGTAATGTCTACGGAAACTAACCCTATTTTACGCAAATATAAAATTATAATTTTTCCCCACTTGAACGCTCTTAAGGTTAGTAAGTATGTAAGTACACTGGATCGGACAGAAATAAATCTGAAAAGGAACTAGCCATGGCCGGTATAAATAAACCATACCTGCATTTAAACTGGAAGGATAGAAGGATTTAGGTAAACTACGAAAAACAGAATTAGCATAGGAAGTTTAACGAAAGGCGAGAATTTTTTCAGCGGGATAAGATGAGCCACTAATTTGAGGCGAAATGATTTTTGTGCCATCTGGTTTCACTGTCGTCAGTAACCTTATTCTGATAGGTGTGGTAGAAACGTAGGCGTGTCTGAACAAAGACACGCTGCTAATAACCGCTAAGCAGAACTGCTGACGTGGACGTAAAATAAAATGGCGCATGTATATTTCCGCGACAAACTCGCGGCTCCAGTGATAAGAGTGAGTGAGAGATTTTGGTCAGCACTTAACATTGAGGTCTTAAGCGCTGATGAGGGGTGACATGAGGTGTGTATGGAGCAGCGTAAGATTGAAAGGGATGGGGAAACGGGATATCGCCGAGAAAACAAGCCGATCAACGGTGTCGTCCGACAAGATTCCCACATGCTGAAATGTGGGGACAGACCCCGCTGTGAATCGAACCCGGAATGCCTTGGTGTGGGGCCAATTTATATGTTAGGCTCCTTGGCGGGGTCTGAAAATCACCAACGAGCCAAACCTGCCCCCCCCCCCCCACATTTTACAGCTTTATTATTAGACAATTCCCCAGTTGTCACAGTTTTGTTGACTCTGACAATTGAAATTACTCGAACGGACAAACACAAATTTTACACCCAGGCAGGCCTGGGAATTGAACCCAGAACCCCTCGCACCAAAGTCGGCCGCTCAACTAACTTAGCCACGAAGGGTCGGCTCCATTCGGCCACCGCGGCACCTCGACACCTCTGTAATGGAAGTATTATTTCACGCGTGTTCGCCGACAATGACTTCGCAACGTCCGAAAGTACTTAACGCGGTTGTGGAGGAGGAAAGGGGGGGGTGAGAATGGGTCAACAAGTAGGAGTGATTGCTAACAAAAAGACCACCTGTCGTCCAGTCCATGTACTCGAGAACATACGTCGCTTCACGGACGTGAATGGACAGTTGGCCGCCGGCAAGTGTGAGGTAACCAAGAGTATTACTGCGTTCACGAGCAGCTCGTGTGACCAATGGTCACTCTCCTCTCGTGCTGTGACCCACATTGCCGATGAACGAGCGGGAAAAGTTGGGAGGGAGATACGAAAGTTGTACGAAGCCGTTTACGAACTGCCGCTCGGCTAACCCTGACAGAGCAGAATAAATTATACCACTCAATTAAAGTTAACCCACGTTCAGGTCATCTATCGAAAACTCGACAACTCGTAGGCTTGCCCTATTTAGAAAATCCACAAGTTTATAGCGTAAAGACACTTAATTTATAATGTTTCAGTGCCTTCCTTACGTGCGCAATGTAATCTATGCTTCACTGTTATTGTCAACAACATACAAACGCGAGAATGAAACTGTTTTCGTACCCGTAGAATCAGTTTCAAGTCAATATTATTGCAATTGTTCATACAACTAAGGTCAATTCTACTATAGGTTAGAAAAATCAATGTTATAAGTTTGGCACAGGAAAAATTTCTACCACTTGAGCGCTGGTATCGATAGTGCACCAAACTGACCAATCACAGAATTTTCCTGAATTACAAATTACATTAAGTTTATAATTTAGAACGCGAAATCGGTTTCTTTCACTTTAAGATTAAATTAAATGACTAATATAATTTCAAAGTTTATTTAAATATAATTTTACTACAGTTTAGTTTTTTTCTGGTCTCTTAGCGATCAAAGCGAAAATAGTGGCAGAAATGTTCCCTGTGCCAAGCTCTCCCATAAGAAAATGTATTTTCTTTCTAACCTGTAGTAGAATTAACCTTAACACAACTTAGCTATTGACCTTTCTTTGTGACCGAAGTGGTCCCAACGGGTTTGTAAAGATCGGCATGTCAGAACATAAACCCGGCATTGACAGGAGGCACAAGAAAGGGCACGTAGTGGGTTTTCTCTTTCTTTTATTCATTCTCAGACACGGCAGGGACAGTAATAAAATACTCCACAAGACTTGTGTTAACTTTAAGCAGCGCCAGGTAACGTATAGGTGGTAAAGCGATAATTTATTGTAGTCCCTGGTGGCTACCCGCACAAGTTGCCGAGCGATGTATAGAGCTTCGGCAGACTCAAATTTATTCGAAAATTGTGCTACGTGTATTACGTCTCTTTCAGAATATCATTCGAAGAGCGTTACAGGCGTAAGTTCTCCACTATTCTTTAAAGCTTATTGTTTCACGTCCAAAAATTGTGAAAAGTACTGTTTTTCTTTTGCGGTACATTTAGACATGGTAGTCAGGGTTAAAAATATAAAAAAAAAAAGGCACAGCCGTGTAAAACACAATTTACCTTAGTTATTATATACTTAACTATGAGGAACTCAGAACACAATTAGTGCTGTTAAGCCCATTTACACTGTTCGTTGCTGCTTAGATTTAGCTAACCGAGAGTAGGTTTATATGCAAACAACAATTATTGGGTAGGGGGGGGGGGAAGCGGTGACCGAATGGTCAGACCATTCGCCTCCCACCAAAGCGATCCGGGTTAAATTCCCGGCGGGGTCGGCCCCCGGATTTTCGCATGTGGGAATCGTGCGGGACGATGCCGTTGGTCAGCGGGTTTTCTCAGGGATCTCCAGTTTCTCCCGCCCTTTCATTCCGGTGTTGCTCTATACTAACCCTCGTGTCGCCCTTCACCAGCGCTAAAGACCTCGATGTTAAGCGCTGATTAAAATCTCTCATTCACAATTATTAGAGATTCCTGAGGAGAGAGAGAGAGAGAGAGAGAAAGAGAGAGAGAGAGAGAGTTTGTGTGTGTCTGTGTGTGTGTGTGAGAGAGAGAAAGAAGAACAAAAGATCTTCTTGCAAAGATTTTTGACACAAGATCATATTTTCTTTGAACTTATACAATGATTAATTCTAGTACAGGTTAGAAAGAAAATACGTTTTCTTATGGGAGAGCTTGGCACAGGGAACATTTCTGCCACTAGTTTCGCTTCGATCGCTAAGAGACCAGTAAAATACGAAACCGTAGTAAATAAATATAAACAAACTTTGAAATTATATAAGTAATTAATTTAATTTTAAAGTGAAAAGAAACCGTTTTGGCGTTTTAAATTATAAACTAAATGTAACTTAAAATTCAGGAAAGTTCTGTGATTGGTCAGTTTGGTGCACTAGCGATACCAGCGCTCAAGTAGCAGAAACTTTCCCTGTGACAAACTTATAACATTGATCTTTCTAACCTGTAGTAGAATTAACCTTACTTATACCACGTGTACTCCGAGCTCCTCATATAAGGGTCTCACCTGAATGTATCGAAGAGGTGATTGAGTTATCGGCGAGAAGAATGCACTCCTGTTCAGTGACGTACCTAGAGTCCTGGATGGACGTGATACGCGTGCACTGTCGCATTTGACTCCCGCACTTTATTTTACTCAAACGCACAAAGTAGTTCGCCCAGAGGCGACCAACTTAAGGCAACTCCTACGGTACTTTGCCTAATTTTGGGGTTGTTTTGCACTACATATTTTTGTTGCAAGTGAAGTTTTGTAAAATCTAAAATTATTGAAGACTCCGCTATTCATATCTTTAAGAATAAACAATACTTTAGTGTGACAATTTTCCTGGAATTCCAACATAAAACGAAATAAACGTAATGGTGCAAAGTTACCCATGGGGGTGCAAAGTAACCTCACCTTACGGTAGGCTGTGTTTGTGTGAGATGCAAAAAATATTAGTGGATTGTTATGGCGGCTGCCTGTTTACCGCTCGAACTGCATGCAGACACCACGCACATCGAAATAATTGTTGAAAAGCCCTCAAACTTGGCTATTTTACTCTTTACCGGTACCAGACGGTTGTTTCTCAAGATATATTTACATTGGACTTCGCTACAATGGTCACGTTCAATACATTGATAGGTCACCGCAGTAAAAAAAAACGTTACGGCGGGAACACTGCACTCGTGTGTAATATTTTAGGTATGGATATGTACCATTCGAAAATTTCTGCGCGAGAGGTTTGTAGATGTTCAAATTTTTTTTATATCAAAACGCGAGTATGTTTTAAATTCGGTTATCAAGGAGACCTAGAGATATTATCATACTAATAATGATAAAAATTACAGTTTTCCATTTTTGGAAATTTTGTTGTTTCAGGCCATTATTTTTCGAAAAACAGTTTTTAATTTTTTACGTGAAAGTAATACATACTGCCACATAGTGCTGTAAAAATAAACGTCAGCTGATAAAATATCTACTCGGCGGAAAAATTTTCATCGAATTTTGATGAGTAGTTCAGATTTTATTGCAGATTGAGTATTCCAGTCGTCCTCTCGACATAGTACCTTTCCATACGCCTTAAGGGTGCAATTTACCGACCAATGTAATGCTGTATCGCCTCTGCTCACAATAAACATTATTGACATGCTTTTTTCTACTATTTTTCTTTATTTCTGTGGGACTATACGGATCGACCATTTCACGTCATTTGTACAAAAAAAATTATTTAAAGACCAGCGTATGATCCTACCTTTGTGGTTTTCGAACTCTGTTTGCAATTTATACAGATACGGCAGTCTGAGATAGTCGTTTTTAACTAATTTGAAGGACTCTAAAATTATGTTTTTTACTAACCGTATTGAATTCTTCAGTACGTTGGCGACATGGATTGAATCGTGCGTTCTTTTCTTGCATAAAAATCGAATTCGCGTTTAGTAGGCTTGTCGAAAAGGGAACAATATTAATTAGCTGCATCGCATTTAAAATACAGGTAGTGCTGTGAAATAAGATTAATTTAATTACTGGTAATTGTTGGAAATACCTTCGAGTGATCTAGATATGTTAGAAATTTTAAGCTATTTTGTTAAAAATTATTGTGGTACAACAGTGAAATATACTAAATTTATGAAAAGTAAATTCTTGTAACTGTGTATGAAAAAATAAATAACTGTTATTACCTGCGAAGAGGAGCTAGCAACCCTATAGGTTGTTCAAGGTAAAGTGAGTTCTAAATATTTAACCTTTAAAAAAGTCACTAGCCGTTACAGCATATATTTTAACATTAACCTTTCGCGTTGTATTGATGGCAACGAAATTTTGAATATAATTCCGTGTATTTTCCTACTTCTATGCAACAATGCTGAAATAAATGTCAATATAATTAATGAACTATTTTTATGAAACTATATAGGTTCCTACTGTGACATCACTGTCTGTTTCATGCCACAGATTTTATTTTAATTATTTAAGTTGCCAGACAGCCCAGCCTAATATTGTTTTACTGTAACGTACATTATTTTAACTGGAATTTAGTATGTTTGGCTTAAATAATAACATTGTTTTGATAATGCACTTCATGCACCCAATTTGTCAACCAGCCAAGTGTGTTACTCCACTCATACTTCCTCTTAGACCGAAAACAGTGTGTGTATTTAGATTTTTTATTTAAATTAAGTTATCAGACTTTGGAAGTTTTCTTTTTCTAAGCAACGCTCTAGACTGAATTGACGTGTAGTGGATGAACCTCCGTAAGATTTGAAGCTTATTTTTCCGTAAAGTCTGCAAGCAACATCGATACGCAACAGAGGAGCGTCCTGGAGCTCTATTTCCTTAAGGGAAATTTGTTTGTCCTATAACGAAGGCAGTAAGAATTCGTTACATGGTATGTAGCAAGCCTGCATTACTCATCATGGAGTCATCATAATATATCACCGCTAGTGAAGCTGCCACCATCCCACTGCAGCTTAGAATATTCCATTAAGTCTGCTGGAATAAACATATTTCACACCCACTAAATGACCCTACTCACCGCTGAACTTTTGCCGAAAACATAAATAATGAACACTTAAAATGTAAAGGAAATTCATGACATGCTAACTTGGCTGGTTATTTTCTATATCCTAGTAATTATTACTTACGTTTCAAGTTTTATTTGTCTACAAACAAATATTCACTAAGCATATACTTAAAGCCATAGCAAACTATTTTGACATTGAATTTATTTTATTTCATGAAGTGTTCAGGCGTCCAATACTCTTATGTTGTTCTATTTTATTTGCTGCTGGTGCCAGTAGACTTGTATTAGTATAGTACAATTTTACCTATACACGTATTTTGGGATTCACACACACGTCGGGTTTATGTTATCCACAGCATTAATAACGTACGTGTACCAGCGTTATTTACGTGATGCCTGTGAGAAGACAGACACTGCACTACCGACTGTACAATTTATCTCACACGAGCAAACATCAAGTGTCGTGTCCAGAGAGGTTAGATATTTCCCGTCGTTCGCCGTTACGCGCGGAAAGATACGAATTGGCTGAAAAAATAAATTGAGAGTGAGTGACAGATTTTGGTTAGGATTTAACATCGAGTTATTCAGCGCTAGTGAGGGGTGACATTAGTTGAATATGGAACGGTGCCGGAATGAAAGGTCGGGGGAAATAGAAGACCCCCGAGATAATCCGCCGACCGACGGCATCGTCTGGTACAACACAAATTGTGCAGGGCTTTTCTCAGTTCTCATTTTATTCCGAACAACTTATACCCGCCTTAACGGCAATATTTATGTTATACTAGACATCGTTTTGTAAGCGACTTCTCCATAGAATTTGGAACTATTACACAAAGAAACAGAAAAAAAACACGCAGTCGCACATAAAGGTACAGTTATTTTTACTTCAATATTTTTGGGGAAACAGTGTTCACATACAAAGAAAAAAAAATGTATGTGGACATTAGTCCGAATACACACCGTTTATGTACAGTGCATAGCGTAAGAGCTGCAACATACTACCGGAGAATACAACTGCAACTCATACTGGCAATTACATACCAGACGAGTAAATGTAATTTGGGTGATAGGCATTGTCAGATGTAGCATTCCAGAGTAACATATTATCCAACCAGAGCTCCACGCACTGTACTACGTGTAATTTTCAGTGCAGAAACGGTCCAATCTCGGACCTATGTTCATATAATATGTTTTGTTCCCTAGAGGCGGGGGTTGATCTCCAACGTGTACACCGAAAGAAAAGTATTGTTGTACAAGCGGTACAGGATAAAGAGAGCACTCAAAGAAACCTTGCAAAAGTTCTATTTTCAGTCTATTTGTATCTTTCCGTACGTAGCAGCTGACACCGTAAAATGTCTTAACCTCTCTGGACACGTCACTTTATGTTAGCGCGTCTAAGACAAATTTGTGTAATCAGTATGAATCGACACAGTTTGGTAAGAAAAGTTTACTGATTATATCAAATACAATTATGTCGATTTCGGTTGATTTTGTCTCAGTATTTTTCAATCTAAATCGGAAAATATACACGGAACAACATTGCGTATTTTCGCTGCCAACCATACAAGCAGTAAGGTAACTATAGTTAAATGTTGAATTATATGCAGTAACGGCTAGTTATATTTTTCGAAGGATACGTTTTTAGTGCTCACTTCATCCCGAATGACCTACAGGTACCATACTTCTGTTACAAGTTAAGACTTAAAAAAACAAAATATACATATATATATATATATATATATATATATATATATATATATATATATATATAACCCAACTCACAGGATACTAAATTTCAAATCGATCAGACCAGTATAATTGCTCACATTCATTCAAAAAAACTAGGAAAGAACTGATATTCAAACAGCTAAACAGATTTTCTTGAATCATAGATAAGAACACTTTCGATGAAGTCACCTTTCAAACAAAAAAAAAATCAAAATCGGTTCTTTCGTTCAGGAGCTACGATGCTACAGACACACACGTCAAACTTTTCACACCCCTCGTTTTGCGTCGGGGATAAAAATAGTCACAACGGTCCAGTTAGGTTGTGGGTACTATCTGTATGGTTTCTATAACAATCTGCTATGTAGGAGTAACAATCTGTTCTGTAGAAGGAGTGAATAGCAGCTTTCTTTTACAGAACATATTGTTGTAGGAACAATGTAGGTAATGACGACAACCAGTCTGTAGTATTGTCCTTATTTTAACCGACTTATGATACCTACAACAATCCTTTGCTTTCAGGCTCGGTAACCAATTTTATATCAGCCTGTATACATGAGCAATGCCACGTTGCGCTAACGTGTTATATACGTTTTGCAAAGTTCGGAAGAAATTTAAATAAATTTATTTTAAACCCATTTATAAAATATAACTGGAATGGTATAGTTTTATGAAAATTCGTGATGATTTAGTTATTATTAACAATATTTTAGTATTTGTACTGTTATCAAAACACGCGAAAATACCTTTAATAAATCCCTGGTAATCGTCAATTTTGTACCGTATTTCAAAAGTGCTCATTTAGACGTCACCCGCCTATACCCTTCAAAATTATTCAGTCGATTATTGTAAATATTCTGTGATAAAAATTTTCTACGCGCTTCGGTGAGCGTGGTTAAGCGTGAGGACGTCTGGTATTTGCTGGCATTATACGTGTCCTCTCACCAAAATTTAATTTCTCATAAATAAACAGACATGAGTGCGTATAATTGAATGTGTTCTCGCCGAGTCGATAAATTTGCCGGCGACACTGTTCAGTATTGTGTAGTGTTTTCAAATATAATAAATTACTTTCGTGGTTTTAAACACAGCCAAGCAGTTAAATAAAATTAGTTTCGTGGATCATCCACACGGGAGCTACAATGGACCGCTACTACTCAAAAATGATTCTCTTCCTGTTTCCTTCTCTTGTTAAAGTTATGTATTTCAATTACCGTCATAAGTCTATTTTATATGAATTGTGTAGTAAACAAAGGGACGAAATATAATTTAAAATTTTATTTTATCAGCGCATCTACGTTTCTAGTTGGAATTTAAGCTGGAAACACTATATTACAGAAGTAATGTATTTACGACAGACGATTTGAACAGTTAGGAAAGCATAAAATATTTTTATCTCCAAATTTGGAAAACAAAATCTACCGCAGACTTGCTTTGAATAAAAAAAATTGTTTTAAGTAAAAAATATTTTATTGGCACAAATTGTAACTAACATAATTTCAGCGATTTCTGACGAAGTAAAATGATTCAGGTTCAATTCATAGGAGTGTTTAGGAAATTAATTCGGTCTTTTGTATACTATACGCAACAATGCAACATATTTCAGAAACATGTGGTTAACTATACCAGGGTATTTCAGTCGTGAAAACAATATATTTCAGACACTATTCATATTGTCTGTTTTAAATATATATGGCTGTAGACGAGAAGTTGGAGAATGACGTGTATTCACATTCGTGTGTTGGAAGAGTTGCCTAATGTCTTTGGATGTTTCTTGCAATGAGACAAAATGACAAACTGTATTATTGTAGACATACACCATTGCAATATAATGTCGTCCCAGAAATCTCAGAAAGAGACAAAGAAAATCAAAAACGAAATACGAAAAAAAAAAAAAAAAAAAAAAAAAAAAAAAAAAAAAAAAAAAAAAAAAAAAAAAAAAAAAAAAAAAAAAAAAAAAAAAAAAAGCCAAAACAAGCCGAGTTGGCTGTAGTCAACACATCCACAAACCAAAACAACAGAAAATGAAAGATCCTATAAGGAATTAGTCAGCAACAGGTAAAGGGGGAGGGAATGATAAAACAACCAAAAATAAAAGTCGAAATACAAAACAAGCTAATATGTAAAACTCAGGACATCACAATTAAGGCAGCACAGAAAATACTGGAACGAATACAATAATGGACACAAGACAAGGTAACAACGACGACGTCACGGACAACACACTGGACGACGACGTATTCGTTCCAGTATCATTTTGCCTCCACCTCCCCATACCCCGGACCCTTTATTTGTTGTTGACTAATCCCTTATGGGATCTTTAGTTTTCTGTTATTTTGGTTTATTGATGTGTTGACTACAGCCAACTCAGCTTGTTTTGTCTTTTTTTCGCATTTGGTTTTTGTTTTTCTTTGTCTCTTTCTGAGATTTCTGGGACGACATTATATTGCAATGGCGTATGTCCACAATAAAACAGTTTGTCAAGACTTGCCTACCCGCCAGGCCATCGTAGCTACAACTGTAATATTTGTGTGCGTTTTACACCAGAACGTTGGTTCCTATATATTTGCATCAAGAGAGAATTTTTATTACGACACACTGAATTACTAAGACAGTAAACATCACTTTTCCGTTACAGTAATCATAATATATGTAACAACAAGATGCAAACCACTATTTTATTTTCACGTGATGGTGGCACATACGACGCACTATAACTTCGTTTGTTTCAGAGTTCTAGTTAATTACCTCTCAAACTGAACTTTGTTGCTCTGCCATAAATATTTTTGTAAGAACCCAGAAAGTATGTTTTTCGTATTTCACCTTCCCAGAGTTCTACAGCCCTTAATATTTGTGTTGGAACACTGGTGTCACATATCAAAGCTCTTCTTTTCACGTCAGCAATCCCATGGCACAAATTTTGCCACGTGTTTCAGAAACACGCAGTATATGTACTTCTGTTTCTCAGCACGAGACCGCTTGCAAACTTTCAGGCATGTACCTGGGCATGCGACTGCACAAACCCTCGCAGCCACAGAATGTTACTTAATGTAACCAGCCTATAGTCCGCTCCAGCTAATTTTTTCGGTGACCTTGACGTCACCGGCACGTGAACTCACGACCCCGGAAGAGAAAGCTAGACCCTCAACGACTGAGTCACAAAGGTCTCCGTGGGAAGGCAAAATACAAACTACTTTTTTTTGTTCTAGACTGCATACCCTTAAGTTCGTACGTCGTGGTTTCATGTATTTAGCAATTTTTTACTTACTTACTTACTTAAATAGAAAGGCTTCAAGTTCCTCCTTACTAAATTTAATTTAAGTTAACCTGGTTACACTATAGATTCTCTATCTTTAATTATATATGTATATATGTGTGTATACACACACGCACACACACAGGATGAGTCTGAAAAATACCGACAAACTCCGGCAGGTTATTCCTTATGAAAATTAAAGCAGAAATATATGACACTTTGTACGTAACAGTAATATTAAGGGAGTAATTCACCTTTGAAAAAAGAATTTTAAAATTTTAATTTCCCCCCAAAGCGAATACTGATCGACAACATAAACCGACAAAAATCTGGATATTAATTAATGACAATAAGGCCGACCAATAAACAGTAAACTCCAGTTGACGCCTTCAACACTTACGATCATAAAAAGCGTAGCCAAATTTCAATTGTTAATAACTTTTTTTAGCATCAGGATAAACTGACATAAGAGTAAATTATTGGGAAATACGACCTTAATAACAATAAAGGTCCTCTTGCAGAGATTGTCTAGGACGCATAATTATCGTGCAAAACGTACCAGAAGTTTGAACGTGGTGGTATACATCCTAGCGCGTAGACAACACTGCGTACACGAGTGTTTGTTTTATCCCGCCGCGCTGCACAGACGACGGCGGACATTCACTAAAAATAGCATGTGCTGTACTTTAAATAGCTCACTTAACCGTAACCAACAATTTGTTCCTGGCTGAATTTCTGTGTGTCTAAAAATAAATGACAAGTGTGCTAATGAAATGAATATCCCGTCTGGTACAACGCACGAAGTTAGACATTTAAACGATTTGTGTAATTCTAGCACTACTGTAAAGTGTAGGGGAGCCAGTATTGTTTTCAGGTACTGTCCAATAATGTATATATCAATACTGGCATTGCCTTGAGAAGGTAAAAAATTAAAAACCTAATTTTCAAAACACTTCGCCAAAGAAAATTATGTATTATGTTTTATTGTTTAAGTCTTATGACTAACTTTTGAGTTAAATACAAATTTACGAACCACAAACTAGTTAGTGACTCAAAAATATGCGGGCGTGTGATGAAGGTTATGGTTGAAATTTTGGCATTGTTCATTTACGTACGTCATCGATTTTTATTTAAAATTTACGTCAGGAATAGATGAACTAATAGCCACCAAGTTATTTAAATTTGTTAAGCACTGGAGATTGTGGCATTGGTAGGCGCGTTTTCTCTGCCAGAAAGTTGTGTTGAAAATTGTGCAACATGCATAGAGAAGAAAAGTTTGGTATTTTAAGCTCTTCCACTTCAAAAGGTACCGGTACCGTTTTAAGCTTATTTTCCATCTAGTGATACCATAAATTAAAACTAATGCAAATAGTCTGGCATTAGTGCGTGTCGCTTATGGATATAACCACTGATTTTAACTGTGGTGCATTTTTGACCGACGTGTTTCGATACCTTTTGGAGCAACTGTAACTCTGCTTAGTGGGCAGTGATTGGATGATTTTACTCTCAGCGTTATGGTGTTCAACCTGCAAATCACAGACGTGTGGTGTTGCAGTAAAACCGGCTCTTATTGGCGCCGTTAAATACGTGCCACCTACCAAAATAGACACGTAAGACTTAAGACGATGAGACACGTAATTGCTAAATTATTATCACCAAAAATCACTGTCTCTATCAATGGTTAAAAAATGTCATATGTTACTTTTATTCCAGCTGTATTAACTTTTAATTGCTGGCAAACAATAATAATCCGACTTAAGTAACTTTACCATCTTATATAATTGTTTTATGCGTGAAACGTGTAACTACTCAAATGAAATATTTTTAAGACATATTAAATTATTAAATATTGTATGAGGTAAGGCGGATAGAATATTGTTATATTAATACTGCAAGCTTGGACATAGAGTTAAAACTTAGCTATTGCAAATGGTGGTTCGTGGCTACATGTTTAGTAAATAACCGGGCTTAACGTATAAAGTTATGCTTAAAATATCACCACAAATGTTATGGAAAACTTGATTAATTTTATAAAACAAATAACACACTAAGCCATCTACGGCTGAAAACGACATAATCTTAGATACTCAGGTTCAGGCTAAGAGTAAAATATCGGGTATAATACTGGGAATTCAAACATTAAGTGCACACATTTCTAATATGATATTAGACGGTTTGGATTTATCGATACTGGAAGAGCCCTGCTGTAAAACTGTAGCCAAATATTAGGTTCCAAAATGCTCCTACATCACAATATTATGTCATTTACGCGATTATGCCACTAGTGATTCGTCGACATATTATCCTTACCTTCGTTATCCCTCAACCATAGAGTTGTATCCGTCTGGCCTTTAAGGGATTGTTCACGAGTTTTTTCCAGACTGGTACCAATAACTCAAATATTTTTTAACCAAAAGTTTTGAAAAAATTTGAGTCAATGTGCAATAACACGATGCACAATACACTGGACGCGTTTTTCTAAATAATGTACAATTCGCCAGCAAAAAAATTATTTCCTTAATTTTTGCTTATTTTCACGACGAAAAACGTGGTACTTTGGGTAATGAAATCTAAAAAACCGTTCAGAATGATTCTACAAAAAAATTCAGCTAGAAATTATAACATATTAGTGTCAAAACTGTGCAGCGAAATTTTGATATGAGTATTAGGTAGCAATAAAAAAAATATTTTCGAAATCACTGCTAAACTCATTATTTTACCCTACAATTGTGCTGACATTAACATACAAATCTTTAGTGTAGTGCTGGTGCTTTATTAAGCAGTTTAACAAACATAATTAAAATACTCATATTGTTTCACTGGAACACATATGTATTAATTAATTTTTAACACACGCAAATTAAGCTAGGAACAAAGTGTTTATTAAGGTTAGTGAGCAATTTAAGGTACGGCACATGATATTTATAGTGAACGTTCACCATCGTCTGTACAGCACGGCGCGGTAAAGCAAACACTCGTGTACGCAGTATTGCCTACGTGCTAGGCTCTGTATCACCATGCCTAAACTTCACGTGTGTTTTGCACGAATAATACGCGTCCTAGACAGTCTCTACAAGAGGACCATTTTTATTACTAAGGTCGCATTTCCCAATGATTCACTTTTAAACGTCAGATTGTCACGACGCAAAATAAAATGTCTGTAATTTAAGGGTGGCTACCCCTTTTATGATCGTAAGGGTTTAAGGTATCAATTGGCGTTTACTGTTTGTTGGCCAGCCTTATTGTCATGAATTATATCCAGAGTTTTGTCGGTTTATGCAGATCAGTGTTCGGTTTGTGGGGAAATTAAAATTTTTAAATTTTATTTTCAAAGACGAATTACTCCCTTCGTATTACTGTTACGTACAAAGTGTCACATTTTTTTTGCTTTATTTTTCACAAGGAATAACCTCCGGAATTTGTCGGTGTTTTTAAGACTCATCCTACACACACATACACACACACTCACACCAACACACACATATATATATATATAAGGTATTGTTCGTGTTCAATTATCTACCCATACCATGGCGATTAGTTGAACAGCATAGAAATTGATGCACTGCAGCGCCATCTAGTGGAAGTTTGGCGAGTTAGAATATAAATGGATTGCATAGAAACCTCCTCCATTAAAAAAAATACGTATATGTCCTAAGTTTCATGTTGATCAGTCAAACGTTGTCGGAGTTTACAGATCTAATATGTACATAGGCCAACATACATACATACATTTATATATATATATATATATACATATATATACACGTACATTCATACATACAAACCAACATCAATTGTTCTATAAGCCTATTTATCGGCCCATATATATAGGCTATATACATGCATATGTACACTCATAAATGTGGGGTTGTTAGATAACCCATCAGGCGCCTACCCAAATGGCGGATAGAGGAATGCCTCCTAGATGTGGGTGGTAGCGAAGGAATGAAAATCTCAGGGCGGACCAAAACAATTAAATACATAGCCTAAATTCACAAATAGGTCCATCAGTTAGTGGTCAGCATCTGTTGTCTGGTCACCTAGTTGGTGCGGTTGTGCACTTGTGCGACAGGAACCTACCATCCCTGGGTTTGATCTCCCGGTGGCAACACTGGGCCAGTTATGATTACAAACAATTCTGTCTCGTGCAAGTAATGACTATAATACCCCAGGTGGTAACCAATCCGCTTGTCAACAGACGGCAACATGGAATTCGGATTCTGGAGAACCTGGGCTTATACGACCACAGAGAAAATTGGATTTACCTGGCAAACTTTTACACAAAACACCTACTTTCATTGGAACTTTCAACTTGGAAACTACACAACATAACATCATAACTCGATGGACAAAAGATACTGTTACATGCCCTTCAAGAAACATGTATGACAGATGATTAGACAACAGATAATGGGAACTACCGTATCTTCCAGAGCAAGACAGATAAACGAGTTGCCAGTGGTGCTCCGCTTCTGGGCATAGTCTTTGCAGTACACAAGCAGATATTCAAGTCAATTAGACTGTCACTCCGATAAACAACATGCTAACGACAATGTGTCTAGAGTGCGCCAACAAGAAATACGCCAGGATTAAAGTGCATGCTGCTCTGAATATAGACTGCAAAAATATCCCAAAACAACGAATAATTCTGAGCAACACTAGATGAAGTGGTGGCAAAAGTTCCCGAAGATGATATCAAAATGTTATTAGGTGACTTTAAAGCGCAGATCGGAAGAGAAAAAATTCACCAAAAAACTGTAGGCAAATATCCTGCACACAAATTCACCAAAAAAATGGCAGAAGACTCATCGAGTTGTGCCAGCCGAACAACTTGAAGATTATGTCAACATCTCTCAGAAAATCCCCAATGAAACAGAAGATGTGGTGTTCACCCCAACAACAAATGGGAGGATTACAAGTAGATCATGTGGCGATATCTTACTCTGTTCAGAAAGAGATCCATGACATGTAAATGCGCGAACATTGACTCCGACCACTATTTTACACGAATTAAAATCAAATTAACACCGAAGAAAATACATCAAACGAAAATGCACTCACAGAAATTTGATACAAAATGATCGCAGAATCCAGTTAAAAAGAAGGAAGATAAAAAGAACAAGAAATCACATGGGAGCAGTTCCATACAAAAATTATACAAAAAGCACAAAAACATATCCCGTTTAAAAAGA
This sequence comes from Medauroidea extradentata, assembly GCA_003012365.1. Lineage (NCBI taxonomy): Eukaryota > Metazoa > Arthropoda > Insecta > Phasmatodea > Phasmatidae > Medauroidea > Medauroidea extradentata. The sequence continues at coordinate 2,412 of PNEQ01105288.1, read as the reverse complement.
CTACCAAACATACTTGGTGGGGAATGTAAACGTGCACTAGATAGATGCAAAGAAGCATTTAAAAAATATAACAACAACATTAATGAGACCTGAATACAAGTAGCAAAAAGTATCTACAAACAAAAAGAAAATACCTGAAATTTGTATATGTTGCCCGTGCACAAAGAGGTTTAGGTATCAATATTATGGCAAAAGTAACCACTTTAAAATTACTTCTACGTGGCCTTGCATTACTTTCACAATTTCTGGAACATTTTACGTCTTTCCACCCCTAAATTGTAGAATTTTTAAAAATAGCGAATTAGTTTATTTTTAGGTATTTACGTAAACTTCGTTCCTATTTAAAAATCATCTCGATATATAAACAAGTTTACTAGATACAGAGGATTAAGCGAAACCACGTTTTATTTTTCTTAATGAACTTAGGTATAATTTTAAAAAATCCTTAAACCACTTTATTGGGATATGCATGAGCTTCATTCTGAAGAAAAAATCACTTTAGTATCTCAACCTCAAAGGGTTTAGAGTTCTCGATGGCTGATTGAAAATACATTTTATGGTCTTTCACCTCCTTAGTTTAGAATTTCGAAAAATAAAAAAAAATGGCAATTCTTTTGTGTAAGCTTTATTCTGATGCAAACACTATCTCGGTATCTCAACGTGCTAAGCGACGTCGAAGATTCACTGGAAAAAAAAAAAAAAAAATCTTCGATTTTCACCACCTTAGTTTTCGAATTTTTAAAAATCCCTTCTTACTGGAAATCTACGGCGTAAATGGAAGCCTCCCTAATAATTGCATGCCTATAGTCTAGAGCTAGCTGTTTGGGCTGTGCGTTGATGAGTGAATGAGTGGGGTACTTCATTTCATATGCATATATATATATATATATATTTATTTATTTATTTATTTATGTATTGTACGGAGGGCGAGTGGAATGAGTGAGTCTTGATTAATGTTCTAAAAACAATGCGAAGTATAGTTACTTATTCTAAGCTTTAGGAATACGTTTAGTTGTTTCGCCGCGCAAAACAGAACAGTAGTGTGTCGTTATGAGAAAAAAATTACATTAAAAAATGTTTTCTCGTGAAACTTTACCTAAATGTCATTTTCCTTAAGTAATTTCGTCTGAAGTTGTTTTACCTGAAATCGTTTTACTTAAAGTAAGTTATTTCTTGTTTTGTACGTTGTAATATAGTCTGCTCGGATATAATGAAAAGTACTAATAATAGCACCGGCCGGACAGTATTGTTATAGTGATAACTACGTATTTACAATATAACTGTTCCTTTAGTGAATTTTAACGAGCGAGGTGGCACAACAGTAACTCGTTGGAATCGCATTCGGGAGAACACGGGTTCGAACCCAGGCTTCGACCATGCATGCTTATTTCGGTTTCCCATGGTTTCCCGTAATTGCTCCTGGCGAATGCTGGGATGGTTCCTTGACAAAGATCATTCTCGACTCCTCTCCCAACTCCTACCTGTCATTGACTCAAGTTGTATTACCGTCTCTAATTACCTCGCTGTCGACGATACCTAAACCTTACTTGCCTTACCTTTAGTAATTTTTTTTATATTTTGCTGTGTCTCCCTAAGTGCAGTTATTTATTATGATAAACCTAAGAATCTGTGTTCAATTTTAGTGTAAAAATTTAATTTGTACGAATATTGTTGGGTTAAGTTTTTATGTAAACACTTAAAATTTTGAACCTTCTAAATGCTGAACATCATACTGGATAAAAATTAAAATTATAAAATATGTAATCATCAATTTAAGCAAAACAACATGTACACGGTAGAATACGCGTAACGCAATGCAACGCCCATAAGATAGAAGGCGACTACCCATCTTTATTCTGTCGCGTAGTAATTTCATTAAATCTTAGAATGTCTGAGGGAATCTACTTCTTCTGTGTTGCAAATGTTTGATGCGATGTCAGTATATTTGTTTGGCTTTTAAATAAAGCAAAGAAACCCATTCAGGTGTACGTCCAGTAAATATTGTAGGTAGACTGCCACTGGCATTGCTTAAATATTGACACTAAGTTCCCTAAGACCTGCCATCATTCACTGAAGCTATACGAAACACGGAACAAAATTTTACCGAATTGGAAGTCAATATTTTGATGGAACAACCTTAATATCTAAATATAAATTATCTATATATATAAAAATGAAAGGTGACTGATTGACTGACTGACTGACTGACTAACTGACTGACTGACTGACTGACTGACATATCAAACTGCAGCCCAAACCACTGGACCTAGAATCGTAAAATTTTTTGTGGGGGTTCCCTTCAGGTCGTAGGCGAGCACTAAGAAGGGATTTTTCGAAATTCGACCTCTAAGGGGGTGAAAAGGGGTGAAATGTGTTTCCGAAGAAACGTCGATAGAGCTCGAACCCGACGGC
>PNEQ01105287.1:64421-148372 GCA_003012365.1 Medauroidea extradentata | reverse complement strand
GTAAGGTGATTTGACTTTTGTATATTAATTTCAGGCCATGTTAATTTTACACATTGGCGGCCATCTGAAAATGTTTTGAATACATGATACATCTCAAGAACTTAATGTCAGATTTTCATCAAACTCGGTACTTGTACAGTATTTATGAAGATGACTTGACTCCCATGGGTTTTGTTCATTCCTTTTTTTTTTTTTTTTTTCATTTTGTAAATGGCGGCCATTTTAATATTTTTGAACACACGAGAGATCTTAAACACATGTGCAAGATTTTCATCAAACTTTGCACTCTTGTAGTAGTTAGCATGGCGACATAATTTTTATGTATTTTTCATGCCGTGTTCATATTTTTGTAAAGTGGACTATTTGAGTCTTTTCTGATGTACACGAGATATCGAACATACAATTTGTCAGAATTTTTTTTTTAAAACTCCATACACGCATCGAACTTAGTCAAGTGACTGGAATTTTTTTGCTTTCTATTAATGCCGTGTTCATGTTATAGAAATTGTGGCAATTTGAACATGCTTCCTCATATGAATCATCTAAAGTAAAAACACGTAAACAAATTTCATCAAAATCTATACGCGTATAGTGCTTAGTACAGTGACGTGTATTTTTATATTACCACTTTTTTTTTTTTTTTTTTTTTTTTTTTTTTTTTTTTTTTTTTTTTTTTTTTTTTTTTTTTTTTTTTTTTTTTTTTTTTTTTTTTTTTTTTTTTTTTTTAAGAAAATTTGCTTTTCAAAAGATTTGCTTGGTCAAAAAATATGCCAAGTCATTTTGATAAATTTCATCAAATTCGGTATAAAGATTGTACTTAATAGGTTAACGTGACTTGAATGTTATTTGTCCTTGCTTTATTTAAATTAATTATGTCCGCTAATACCTAAAATATTTCGGCATTAAATCATAACTTTAAAACGTACATTTCGAAACCCAGAATCCGATTAGAACAAAATAATTACGTTTGAGGCAATTTAGCATCTAAACTTTAAATTAATTAGTACTATTTCTTAAAGGTCTGCCGTGTTAGGAGATATAATGACATAAGTAAATGCATCACTAAATTTTATTTTGTGTTCTTTGACATCCACATTGAGGAAAGTAGGCTGATTCGTTTGGTTGGTAATATCTTGTTAAAATTAGTTATCACATATGGCAGCCATGTGTAAAAAAGTCTTGATGAATTTCTAATAAACCCAACCACGTAAACTTACGTAGATTTTTACTCACAACTGACACTTATAAACAAAACACGTAAAATATCTCAACTCATCACGTTTTACGATGCTCAAAATGGCTGTCTTCCGCTTGATTATATGAGTTGTAACGCCAACGGTGATAAATCGGCTAGCAGACATGTTCGAAAACGTAAGGAATTGTTTGAACTGCGATGAATTTCGCTTGTTTTCCTTGTACGAGAAAGCCATAGTTATCAACAGGCTTTGTAGAAGGCACTCACGTTCAATGAGATTACTGTATAATAGACAACAGGCATTTGATACCCGCGTCACAGAATGCCTACCTCTCAGGCGCCTTGAAATATTTTACGATGCATACTGTTTAAAAGTTATGTTTAAACTAAACGAATACGTGTCATAAAATATGCTGTGTGGATAAAAATATGAACGTTTACTTCAACATACCATCCTGTATGTTTTATAAGCAAACGTAGATTTTTATGGATCTAGCTATTTTATAAGTAACTCATGCAGAAGGGATCTTTGTGCCAGCATAGTAGAGTAAATAGTAAGTAGTTTTCTTAAAAATATAAGACAATTTCCTTCAATAAATGCGTATTTGATTTTTCTAAATACAAACATAACTTGCTACTCATTTTGCGGTTTTATAAGCGCCTCGTCGTTATTTTTCCTCTAAAGAACCGTTACTTCTAATTATGTGACCTTGAACCCACAACTATTTTAGCTATGATCCTGTAACACACTTAAAAATGTCCATCCCTCTACAGAACCATGGCCATTTTGTATGCATTTTAAAAGATTTATTTAAACACCATGAATTAATAATAACGCCAAGAAAGCCAACGAAATAGACGACTAACGTTCACAAAATGGATATTAATCTTTAATAATAAAATTGTATACTCTTATTACTTATTTTACACATTCTTGTTCGTCTAGCTTTGAAATCACTTCATAAAATATAGCCAGTTTCAATATTAAACATCTATATGGTCACTGTAATGATATTCAAACGTATTTAAAGTCGTTTTACATAATTTTCTTGATGTACTCATTTGATGATGTTGATGTTGATGATGATGATGATGATGATGATGACGATGATGATGATACTTCGTCAAACAACCGTCTTCCAGTTTCAGTGTCTCATAAACTTGAAACAAATAATTGTAAGGAACGAAAATACTCTGAGACCACGCAACATATTTTTCACATTACAGTGTAAATTATTAGTAGAGGTACGTAAATTTCGCAGATACATTCCAGGTCAGGTTGAACGCCAATTATGTATACTTCACTGTCATGTCTGTGACTTGCTGGCGGCTGTTATGAAACGCTTTTGACTACTGCAAGCCAGTAGTAAATAAGGAAATAATGCGAAGTGCTATCGGATCGCTTGCTACCTGCTTGTACGGTTATAAGCCAATAGATAATCTATTGTGGCCAGTGGATGTATAGGACTCACAAGTCTATAGACTGCTGCCAGATGAATCCGCGAAATTGACGTACCTCTAACTATTACAGTAGTTTTAAACAAACACTTTGGAAAAAGTTATGACTACACATAACTATTGAATGAACCAATACGTAGCAATCGTTGTGCAGATTGATGAATCAGGTAGTCACAAAATAAATGTACTCACATTTTGGCATTATTTAGCTTCAAATACATAGTAATTGGCGCCTAGATTCATAGAAATAAATAAAAATATTGTTTATGAAAACGAATAGATTTTGGTATTTATTTAGATGGTATAATTTTGGTTGCAGCTGCAACAATCGTTTTATGAACTGTATGAAATTTTGCTTTGCATAATTATCTTGTCAAGAATTGTCAAACTGTGGCGCATTGTTTACTGTTTCTGTAATTGTTACGGAACCTAATTTGTCCTAAATATTGATTGAAAAATAATGTCTTATCTGCGCGACACAAAAGAGAGAGCAAACAATAATATGACAATACGTGAAATTTGTTTACCTTGAGGACTAAAAGCAAGTTGTAATGGTTCCCAATGAGATACGTCATCATTTTAGGAAGTTAAAGGGGATTCGGAGTCATTCAAAAGACTTTCGGCAGCGTGATATTTTCAAAACTTGAGTGAATGCCGGCTGTTTAAAAGGGACAGAGGCCTTGAAATACTTATGGAAAGTTATCGATTTACTGGTAAGTAACTCAAGCACGTGAACTTGATTTGTAAAGAATGTTAATTTCTCGTGCTTCAAATGTGGGTCTCGCAATAACTTTGTCGCAGGCGTCAAACGTATATACGATCGTGGTTAGGAAACCGGTTATTCTAGTAAGCGACTGGGGCACGTTAGTTATCCGTGAAGAACTTCTTTTAAGGTCATTGCACCAGCACCGTTATGGAGTAACGCAGAATACAAAAGAGCTAATAATATATATAACCAAGGGAATGTTTTACAATTAGTCAAAAACAAGTACAACACCTATTCCAGGAAAATGAAAATGAGAGAACACCACACAACTGATAAAAACTAAAATACAGTTTCTAACAACGTCAACGGAGAATCTTAAAGGACGTAGATTAATCAATCGTAATTTTTATGCATGTAGACTGCTAAAGGTATAATGTAAACAATAAATACGTTTTCAATATACGAAACAGAGTTAATTTACAGTTGAATTGATATTAATAATGAAACATAAATCAGTCACCTAAACTCGGTTATACTGAACACAAATTGGAAATTACACAAATGCATTCTTGGACCGCGGCGGCCAAGTGGCCAGACCACTCCCTTTCCACCAAGGTGATCTGGGTTCGCGTTTTTTTGGACGTGTTTCTGCTGAAAAATAATTTCGTAAAATTAAAATACAATGTTTGAAATACGCAGTACATTTTCCACGTATTAGGCTAGCTGTTTTGAATGCATTTGGAAGCTTTTTTTTACTATATATGTTCTGTGAATATAGGACTTTACTGCGTGACCATTCACTTGGATTATAGGAATGGTAAACTCTGGGTATCAGGAAATTCTTGAACGATATATTCTCAAACCTGAAAATTTTAGAATATTAAAGATACTATTTTCAAGGATTTACAAAAGCTATTCTTAACTTAACAGAATTTTTTTTAGAATTTCTTATTTTATTGCGTTTATAATTATAACAACACTGGCAGTGCGCCCGCGGCTTAGGTCGGATGGGTTACTCATGGCAGATAATATTTGCTTTAATTGAAAGACCCCTTCGTACACCATATAGAAAGTCATCAAGTGTTAGAATGACATATCTGGTAGTCGAGTTAACTCTGCAGTAGAATAAGTAGCTATAACTGTCCACGCGGAAAGCAGTCTCAAGTTTGTCCCTGCCACTAACAGTGACTTCAACTGGGCCTTATTTATAGTCCCAGCAAAGTTGACGTTGTGGAGTAATTACATACTTCTAAATATAAGATGGTAGTCGCATGAAATACGCAGTTTACGTGCTATGAAGACTGATTTCCGTCGAGCACAACCATTGGTGAGACTGATTTCCCCCCGAGCACAACCATTGGTGATAGTGCCCTGAACAACATACTTGCTTTTCATAACCTTCACTTGAAGTTAAGTGCTATTAGGCAGTTTTGGTGGTATATGGTTTTGCACAATTATAAACGTATTTGGTGCCCCAACCTTGAGGTTAGTGTGATGGTATGCGTGGGATGACGCAGTCTAGGAACTTTAGTGGATAGTGGACTGCATTACACATTTATACCACTTTTGAACGACTTCATCTAATTGCACAGATTTAATTTATCTTGCATGTTTTGTGTCAGAATTGCACATCTGCAAAGTTTTAATGGAGTCTGTGTCAAAAACCTTTGGAACCATAGACCGAAGCTACAAACAACTGTGAAACATAATGTCGGAATTATTCATAAAAATTAATTTAAAACTAAATTTTACCATCCCACGCTCATAAAGATTGTACAACAACACGTCTAGATAGAACTGTAGGACGAAACTCCTTTATAATTTGATTCTCGCTGGTCGTGCTTGTTTTCGGATCGTCTGCCTGGAAATTGTACAAACTAAGTTTTCTTCTTAATAATTAAGTTATCTTAGCAAATTAAAAACTTGAATTACTTTTCTTTAATACCTACATAAGAACACCGCCTCAGTGTCTCTACTGGTTAGACAAGTATCATCGAATGATAAAAAACAAACTCTATGCCTTTTAGCCCCTTTAGGTGTCGAGTTTCGAAAAATCTTAATTTCACAACCTAAATATTAATTTGTTCCTATATTCAAGTGAAGAGACAATCACGACGATATCTCGTTCAGTCGAAGCAAAATATATCATTAATTGTACAGTACTGGGACTTCGAATTTTGAAAAATCTTAAAACCATTTTGCGGCCACTTACCTAATAATCATCCTGAAGCAAAAATGAACTGAATATCTCGATTAGTTCGATTTATATAAAAGGTTTATCTTAAAAAAAAAACATTCCGGGTATTTTCACCACTGCGATTCTAAAAACCCTTGAATCACAGTTCAGAATCACTGGTATCCCTTGAACGTGAAAAACACGATAATAACCCGCTGGGTTCAAGATATATAGACGATTAATTGAAAATATATTTCACCACTATTCATCCATTTTCACCTCTTTAGGTGGCGAATTTCGAAAATCCGTGAAATTACTTTTAGGTTATTTGAGTAAGCATCAGTCTTAAAACAAAAATCACGTCGCTACATAAATAATCAATGGGATATATATATATATATATATATATATATATATATATATATATATATATAGATTGTGAATCGAAAACACATTTTACTCTTTTTTACATCTTTAGGGCCAAATTCTAAAAAAAAATATTTTAGTGGTACTTGAAATATTTACAAAAGCACAAATCTAAAGCAGAGGGAACTTTCTCACCCCCTTAAATGTTGAATTTTGAAAATTCCTTAAGTTGGCTATCATGCATTTATGTGTCTTATTAAACTAAAAATCACGATGATAGGCCGTCGCGTCCGAGCTCTATCGACGTCCCTTCGGAAATACATTGCACCTCTTTTCAACCTCTTAGAGATCGAATTTCGAAGAATCCCTTCTTTGTGCTCGCCTACGACCTGAGGGGAAAACACATAAAAAATTCACGATTCTGTGTTCAGTGGTTTGGGCTGCAGTTTGATATGTCAGTCAGTCAGTAGCCAGTGTTCATATTTATATGTACTAGCAGTCCCTTGCGGTATTGCTCGCAATTATTATTCACAACTGATAGAAATCTAAGCGGAAAGTGAACTGCATAAATCCATTTTACACCTTTTAAACGACTACACACAAATTGCACTAATTCGATCTGCTTTGCAGTTTTTGTGTGACGGAATTGAACGTTCACACGCAACTTTTAACGGAATTCGAGCCCAGAACCTTCCGGAATGTAGATCTGAGCTATAAACAACTGCGTCACATAACGTCGAAATAATTAATGAAAAGAAATTTAACTTAAAAATAATATATTCATGTCCTGCGCTCATAGAGGTTGTACACAACACGTATCGACAGGTTACTGTATAGTGAAACTCAAATATTATTTACCTCTCGCTGGTCGTACTTACTTTTCGGATCGTCTGCCTTGAAATTTTTCAAACTTTGAGATATTCTTAATTAATAGTCAAGTTATCTTATAAAGTAAAAAAAAATTAACACATACATTTTAAATACTTATGTACATATAACTCTGACGCGAACTACGTCTCAATTACTCTGCTGGATAGATAGATATAATTGGTTGATAGGAAACAAATTTTGTGCTTTTTCAACCTTTTGGGTGTCGAATTTCGAAATATTTTAACGTCACATATTAGACATTTGTATAAGTACACAATTGAAGTTCAAATCACGACGGTAGCCCGTTCAGTCGAATCAAAATTCAATCATTTATTTAAAAAACACAAATGAGCCCTGCACAGTACTGAGAGTTCAAATTTCGAATAACCTTAAATCGTTTTGCAATCTTTTCTGTATTCATCATCCTGAAGCAAATTAACTGTGTATCTAGATGGGATCGATAGATATCGAAGATTTATCTAAAACGCATTCTAGGTCTTTTCACCTCCTAAGAAAATAAATTTTGAAAAATCCTTGAATCACATTTTAGAATATTTTATAGCTAGCTGACGTGAAAAACATGACAATAGCCCGTTGGGTTCAAGATAATCGTAGAAATTATTAAAAACACATTTCATCATTTTTCACCCATTTCAAATCCTTAAGTGACGATTTTCGAAAATTCGTGAAGTTACTTTTTGGGTGTTTGAGTAAACATCATTCTTAGACAAAAATCATGTCGCTATATAAAAAAAATCAACGTGGTCGATATGTATCGATTGTGAATCGAAAACACTTTTTACCGTTTCTTTACCTATTTGGGGCCGAAATCGGAAAATACATTTAATCTGTATTTTGATATTTACTTAAGGACCAATCTAAAACACAGAGCACTTCGACATCTAGATTGGTTAGAAATATATAGAGGAACAATCGGAAAAACATTCCACGTATATTCACCCCCTTAATTATCACATTTCGTTACATCTTTTAGTTCTATGTTAGTCATTTGTATACGTAACCAACTGAAGTAAAAATCGCGTTGTTAGCCAATTATGTTTCAGTGATATAGAGGATTACTAAAAAAAACATATTTTCCCCCTTTTTACTGCTTGGGGGTCAAATTTCAAAAATTTCCTTATGCTTATTTTTGGATATTTGCGTAAGTAACATTTTGAAGTGAAAACCAACTCTCTGTCCCGCAGTATTCGATAGCTAATCGGAAACACATTTAAGGTCTTACACCTCCTTAGAGGTAAATTTTCGAAATATTCTTTCTTAGCGCTCGCCTACGACCTGAGGGGAAACCACACAAAAAATTTCACGATTCAAGGTCCAGCGGTTTGTGCTGCTGTTTGATATGTCAGTCAGTCAGTGTTCTCTATTATATACAGAGATAGAGATTCTCCGAGCAATGAAAGCTTTCACAAAATCGTAGAAAATACTTGTCTGTATCTCACTACCAGTAGATTGAGCTAACATATTTATGCGTTCAGAAAATCAAATTAAACAAAAATGGGAACTTATACATATATTTGGCGTTATATTGTGTGTTGTATTAGTTAGAATGTTACGTCTGCTAGTAAAAGTGAAATGAAATAGAGTTGTGATGGTTCCATCAAAGAAGCAATGACCGCTTTCTTCCATGGTTCTGATTATCTGAGCTTATGATTCAGACTCTAAAGAACCTGCATACCAAAATATGTACAAGAGTGATACACATTCGCCACAGTCACATTAGGGCAATGATTTATCATTTTTACTGCTTTTATGATAATTATTTTTAAAATTTTAAACAAGAGCATATATCGAAAAACTGTTGCACAGTTTGGTTAAAAAAACAGTGTTTGCTATGGTAACCAATTTTTCCAAGACAAAATACACAATGGTTTAAGCTAATTATTTAATTAGGGAAATTATAGTTCGTCAGTTCGTCAATAAAGTAGCTGAATATATATATATATATATATATATATATTTTTTTCTCTCTCTCTAGCAAGAATTATACTACATAGTAAGAAATTTTTTTAACAAAATTGTGCAAAATTTTTTCGGTATCTGATCTCATTAAGAAATAAAAGATTACTATCATTGTAATCAGCATAAATTATGGATCTTGGCCTTATTAACTATCCACAACACAGAAATATTTTTGAGAAAGTTTGACCTGTGGCAAAGGAAAATAGTTTTACTGCAAATACACATTTTAAAAATCTTATGTTTAGTGTTACCATTTTTTTTTACTTTATCTTTACAGTAATATGTTTTTTTGTAGCATAATTTTTTTAACATAACCCTAGTGTTGAAAGTACAATTAATAACTTCACCATACAGATTACTAATAAACTGTTTTAGCAGTGATATAATCCATGTTACCATTGCTATAACCTTCAAACATACATTTCATTTGCGCAAAATCACTTTGCAGCGACTCTAATTTAAACTACATTTATCTTTGTAGCAACAAAATTTTGGTTGTGGCTAAGCAATTTTTTTAAGAGTGTTGCGATTATAATAATTAGTGCTTTAACATTTATTTTAGATACATATTTTATAATAGGACATGGTAGGATGTAAAATATAACATGACTGACATTTGATAATAAACACCCACAAAACTCTATTAATAAACTTGCATGAGAAACTAAGGACAGTGAATTTTTTTAATTCCGCACGTTATATTAGAAGCAAAACATTTAATTTATGTAAATTAAATCAGTTAAGTAAATCAACTTCTACGCCATACCGTCACGTAGTGTACATATATTAATTTACATAAACATTTTAACAAAAAAAAAAAACTAAATCAGAGGGGCGTAATTTGTCATATTTTGGCCTTGTTAACTGCCCTAATTACTTTCAATTCTAGTAAATAAACTGATCTTGACTATTCGCTAGAATAACTGAGAGCATATTTCCAGTTTGTCTTCGGCAAATGGGAGACACGAAAAGTCTCGCCCAACAGTTGAAGTTGTATTGAAGCAAGCAAGGAGTGGAATGGCTGGAACGTGGAGAGGAAAGAACGTGCACCACATGACCTTGAGACTGGAGAACCTGGTCCAGTGTTCTCACTCTTCAGACCGGCAAGTCAATTACTGTTCGCATTGTTCGAGCGCTTGGTTGGGCGTGACTCTACAACTCGTCCAGTCGGTCCGCCACCACATTCCGTCTTCCTTTCCTGTACCACGGTTCATCGCCACTACTAAGGTTAATTCTACTACAGACTAGAAAGATCAATGTTAAAAGTTTGTCACAGAGAAAATTTCTACCGCTTGAGCTTTGGTATCGGTAATGGGCGCAAACTTACCAATCACAGAGCTTTCCTAAATTTTAAGTTACATAAAGTTGATAGTATAAAATACGAAAATGTTTTCATTCACTTTAAAATTAAGTTAAATTGCTTGTAATTTCCAAGCCTATTTAAATTTAATTTTACTACAGTTTCTTATTTTTCTGGACCCTTTGCGATAGCAGCGAAACTAGTGGAATATATTTTACCTGAGCCAAACTCTCCCATAAGGAAACACGTTTTCTCTCTAACCTTAAGGACAATAAACCTAACCACATATACGTGATTTTCGTTCTGAACGCGGAGCATTAAGGAGGAATGTTAGATGTTAACTGTAGTTATTGATTTTGTGCAGTAATTTTTTTCAAAATATGTTTAGTACATAGGGAAATGTTGTGGCATTTTTGATGAATTTTGGAGATCATAATAGCGTTACGTGTTCACCTTATATTGGACTTGTAATAATTCTAGAAAGTTAACCTATAATTCCCGTGCAACGATTCTTCATGACAAATTAATGAAAGATTCAATTATTATTTATGCCAAGCAGTTTATCAAGTATATATCCTATGTCTCGACAAAGAGGAAATTTTGATAACACAACATGAATAAATGTTATGGCTTGAAAATTGAAAATACAAGAAAGTTATCTAACACTCCCCCTTAAGGTTGCGTGGTAGAGAGATAAACGCTAAAAACACTAATTGAAATAAAGCTACCGGTTTTTTAAATACAACATGGAAAAACTACCAAACCTAGACAGTTATGTTTGCCAACTTTACGAGCAAACATTCACCCAGAATGCGGCATTTGTTAAAAGCGTGATATGTTCGGCCGCAATTAAACGCACGAAATTTCAGCGTCAAAGATTGTTCTACAGAAATACGTTATTTGAGAATTTTTTCCCGTAAAGATGGTAAATCAACTGTCTAAGGTTGGTGTTGTTGATTTTTGCAAATTGTCTTCGAGAAACTTACAATTTGAAACTAATACTTTTGACTCTGAAATACAAGTCATGTTCTCTAAGTTTCGTCTTCCTACGGCATATTAAACTGTTAAGTTTGTCGTTGTTATTAAATATTGAGCTAACAATGTGGAAATTGATATTAAAGCTCATATTCTATGTTCCTTGCGCTAGGGTACAGAAATGACAACTAAACTTTTAACATATATATATATATATCTGACAAATTAATAATTAAAAATAATTGTCGTGCGAATGGCCTGAATAAATACTAAAATTTTAACCGTCATATTTGTTCTACAGCCCAGAGTAAATATAATTTGCGCTTTAATAGCAAATTCCACATTTTTCTTCTCAGAATTTAATGAAATCGTAAAATTAACCAATCCAATATGGTGCCTCAAATCGAGCATTAAGGGGTCTGCCTGCCTTGAGCGGTTTTGCGCATTAGAAGCGACGCAGCTATAATGGGTGACCTTGAGGTGCATACCAAATACCGCATCGCCGTTACAAACAAAGCACTGAACTAGCGTGAAGTATTTATTCAGTTTGATCCATTTTTACTACTCGACTATAAGCGGTTACCGTACAATTTAATTGGTGGAAAGTTTGTAGGAAAGTTCAGTGCAAGTCTCAATTTTAGTTTCACATACATCCGGTTTGAAACACGGTAGTCTGAGAAGGCTGTCTTTAGCTATGTTGGAGGGCTTAACAACCATGTTTTTAATGAGCATGTGGTTTTAAGTGGAATGCAAAGTTAAGGTGTCGAGCGAATGACTGAAATAATCAATCGTCGATGAAATTAAAACTACTTATCAAAATTCGATGGGATTTTTTGCCGAGTAGATATTCTATTAGCGGACGTTTATTTATGTAGCACTGCGCAGTAGTATGCTTTGCTTCCTAGTAAAAAAAAATTAAAACACGGAATTTAGAAAAATAAGGTTTTGAAACCCCAAAATCCACAAAAATGGAAAACTGTAGTTTTTATAATTTTTGTTACGATAATATCCAGGACTGTGTTGCAATGGCAATTCAAAATTATTAACTTTTAGACTTTAAAATAATTTTACTGTCCGCAAACCCCTGCGCTAGTGGTTCACGGATGTTATAATTGTTTTAAACTCAAAACGCAAATATTTTTCAATTTGTGTTATCACACAGTCCTAGATAATATCGTACTTATAATTATAAAAGTAACTGTTTTCAATTTTTCTGGATTTTGTGGTTTCAATGCCTTATTTTTATAAATAGAGTTTTTAATTTTTTATTGGGAAGGAAAGCATACTACCCTTCAGTGCTATACAAATAAATGTTTGCTAGTAACATATCAACTCGGCAAAAAAATTTCATTGCGATAAGATGAGACTTTAGATTTTATCGACGATTGAATATTCCAGTCTGTCCATACCGCTTAAGGGGCCCGCATACATAGCACCTTAGCGGCAGTTCGACCTCATGGACGTGGAGTTTCCCCCACAAAAGCGGGATTGGGTTAACCCCTGTTGTGGAGGAGGTTGTCTCTCGCTCTCTATGTTGTCCTCTCGGCTCGGTCTCGCGAATCCTTCAATTTTCCACAACACTGGCTGCATATTTGCGCAGGAGACATATTACAAGAACAAGATTTCCTCACAATTTTCAGTTGTTACAAGGTATAAACAGTCACAGGATCGAAAGCTAAAGGATAGATCTACTGAGGTTAAATGGTTTTAAGTAAAAATAACAAAAAATAACGCCATTACACAAACCGGAAAATACACTAATTTGGAACGTTAAGGCCCTATTTTCTAATTTCGTATTTAAGAAGCTGATAGAACTTTAACCATTTAACCTTAGTGTGAGGTACCTTAATATATTTCATATGTCAAACACACAATTTCACGACTAATATTTTCTGTGAAAAAACGATTCTCCTGAACCTCTACATCACAACTTTCATGGCAAGATAGGCGGGCACCTTAAGAGCGACATTTCGACCTTGTCCGAAGACCGTTTTCTCTTCGTACATTAGCAATGTGGGAATATGTGGAATAGTTAAGCAAAAGCAAGTATTTTCCCGCACATTACTACGCATTTGGAACACGTGGCAGGCGGAACACGGAAATATATCCGTAGGGTCGCGATAGTAAATTGTTGTAACAACACTCCTTGCTGAGCCATCTATACATGTTCTTGCCATACAGGTGAACCCTATTAATGTTCACGAAAATTCACCCGGTTAAACGTGTTGCAGTAAAACATTGGTCTGGTTCATTAGATTATTGACAGAATTGGACTTGATTCGCGTCGGAAAAGTCTACCGAGTTAACTCTACTACTTACTTCAGCAATTCTGGACCCAACCTGTGTTAGCAGATGTAAGCCTGCGGGAAGTAGCGCGAAAGTAAAATAATCCCTTGTCATTCACGAAACAGTAATGGAACGTATTTGTTCATTCACAACGTCAAAAAATAAAATTAAATAAAAATAAGGATACAGCAAAACGAATTTAATATAAATGTAAAGAGGAAACTAAAAAAGTGTATTTATTTTGAAACTTGAGTATTACAGTTTATTATAAACCTTTCGTTACTTAAATTTTTTTTGGAACTGTCCTAAGGTTTAGTAATGTTATTTTCACTGTGCAGTGTAGATTTTCTTTCAACAAATGTCAACGTGCATAGAGATCATTTGCGTGTCGAAGTTATTTGATGTATAGTTGCTTTATATTTCGAGCTGCAAATTATATGTAAGGAAGGTTATTTTAATCTAAATATATTACTATCTTCAGATATGAAATTTATAGAATTTTTATCTCTTGACCAGCTAGTCAATAGCAAAATTACTGCATATTCACGTAATTTGATATGATTGATTTTAAGGACTATATACTTCTTGATTTAAAAGACGCTACTTAAGTCAATGGTTTATATTTTCTTTAAGTTGCTTATTTCGCCTAAATTAAGTATTTTATTTTTCGCTAGAAAAAAATTACGCTGCGTAGTAAAATCTATTTTCAAAACATCTGTATGATGATCTTTCGGTGTCTGTTTAAGAAATTAAAACGCAATATTACAATACTTGCGTAAATGGGAGTTCTTACAGTTAAGAAAATATTTTAAGGCCACACGAAATCATCAAATAAACCTAAGCGTGTAATAAATTAACATTGGAAACTAACCAATTTATTTGAACATAATTTTAAAAAATTAAATTACTGCACATTTGTGTTTGTGTGCTATACGTTAACAAATATTAAAGTTATCTTTTAAAAATTTACTATTGTGGTTCGTAACACTTGAGTGTATATAAAATACGAGTATTTCTTAACATTTGCTTTGAACTTTGTTTATTTCATTTACGTCTTACTAAAATGTCCAAATTGCGCCCAATTGAACTCTTTGATGATACACTTTTTTTTTAACTTTATTAAACTTGTTACGTACGCTGTACGTATTAAAGGGACTTACTTGACGTGTATGCATTTTGTTAATGCCGTTCTTATATGTTCAAAATTTCAGCTTATTTAATTTTTCTCCCAATATTTCCGAGTAGGCCTAACAGTTTATCATAACCAAACCAAAATCGACGAACCTATATGACTTAGTAATGCTAGGTAATTTTTTAAAACTTTTATGTATTTCGTTAATGTCGGTTTCACATTTTAAAAAGTGGCGGCTGGATAACATTTTTTAAAATTACACAAGACGATAATTTTTATTATTTTATTAAACTCTTTTCTCTAAGCGAGGTGTTTTGATCATTATGCATTTTACTGATCACGCCGTGTTCTCAGTATCTAAATGACGACTATTGAAATTGTTTTGATCAGAAGTCACAAAATATGATATCTGAGGCGCTATTTATCAGAATTTTATCAAATTAGGCACATACAAACTATTCAGTAAGCCCTCTTGACTTTTATTTGGTTTGCTTATGCCGTATTCAAAATAGGCATAATTTTTGTAACATCAATTTAAGTTCTGCTGAGACGATCGCAAATGCATAGCAAAACATCTGGTACTAACCATACAAACACTAAATGTCTTCAATAACAGAACACATTACTTCGTTTTTAGTAACATAACATATTACTAGAATCCGCTACTTTGTTTATGTGTTTTGAATTTGAAGGTTTCTTTCAGTAAGTTGGTAAACAGTAAAATTGTAATAGACGACATTTTAGTAAGTATTTTTGCATTACCGTGGATTCCGAAAAACCGGATGTTTACGACAAGAATAATGCTAGATGTGCGCCGCCCATATTTTTACCGGAAAGGTACCCTCCATGTTGTGCAAATGGTAGTCAGCACACTGAAAGATACGTAATGCTGTAGTTGCTATATTACTGTCAAAATAGGGACAACAGTCGTATTTGGTTATTTGTACTATTATACCTACAACAATTTCTTCTGTAGAAATAGCAATGTGTTTTGTTAAACAAAGTTACTCTTCCTACAGAACTGGATGTTACTTCTGCAAAATAAACTGTTCTAGGAACAATCCAGATAGCGCAGTCAACCAAACTGAACTATTGTCTATATTTCCACACTGATAGCTTCAACAGTACTTTTATTTCAGTGCAGTTGGCAATCGGCAGTCTCGTGATCGTAATGAGCGTTAAAAAAATTGGAAAACAAAATAAAGTTGCCTTTAAAATGTTTTTACCACCAAAATAGCGACAGACCACTTCATGTCGCAATTGATGTCAGGTCATGGTAATTATAAATTGAAATTGCATGGATTTAATTTAGTTGAGTCACCCCTCTGCAGAATCTGCAAAGTAAATGATGATGTAATTCACATTATACAAGACTGCCAGAAAATAAAAGATCTAAGAATCGACCTGAAAAGAAAACACGATATCCAAGAAGAGGACGATAAAGATGTAAGAGAGGTGATGTTAACCAAAGAAGGAGCAGCCGCGCTATGAAGATATTTGCAAAGGAAGTAGGAAAGAGACTTGAAGAGTTCGACTCCTGGCTAGCAGAGAACCCATATGAAACAGAGGAAAATTACTAATTAAAACAAGACCTGATAGCTTCATGGATATGATGACCACAGCAATGAAAATGGCAAACGACTTTAAGGAATAAAAATAATATATATAAAAGGCAACCTATTCTCCCTGCATTACCCAGAAAGGTTGTGGTTGCAGGGAGACAAAATGGGTTCTACTCTGCGTGGCCCTGGCCACGAAAAAAAAAAAAAAAAAAAATACAATGGCACGTGAACTTCTAAGAGTTTTACATCCTATTATTTTGTTTTATGGTAGATTTTTGTTTTAGTTGTTACAGTATATGTATACATCAATATTTAATTATTAAATAAAGCACGAGTCCTTAATAAAATGATTCGAAGTCAATATTTATTTTAATTGTTTCGTCTATTACATAAATGTTACCATCTGTATTGTTCTGTAGTATATCATTTGTATTTCTAAATTGTATTCGGAGTTAAGACGAATAAATAACACTAAAGTTATTACGAACTCTTACTGACTACAAAAAAACTTACAACGAAGCAGTTGGCAATGTGTGATGTTTGACGATCATGTATAGATTGACTTCCAATGATTTACTGCACGAATGATCTTTGCGAATGCCGTTACCGATACACGTGTCTCAATATTCAGCTGCAGACAGCCAACAATTTACTGTGGGAGTGTACATAGTGGATTCTATTGCCCGTATAAGTACAGTAATGTGTAACTGCCAAATGTTAAACGCCGACTGTTAAGATAGATCTACGTGGATGCTCTTATCCGTGTAAGTACAGTAATATATAACGCCCAACAGACAGCTTTAAGACTGCCCATTACTCACACTGTAAATGGCCAGAATGTGAAGGCTTGGCGAGTATACGTTCTCTAACTAACTTTCGTTACGGCTCAATGTTGGTAAGATGGCGTCTAGTAACTGACGTCTAAGTGTTCCAGACTCAAAACATTAACGTCGAGAAAAAAAACTAAAAACGTCACACAAGCAGTGTTTTTTATCTTGATGCGTTAAAGTCGTCTTGCTTGAATTTTTTCTCCCTTATAACAAGGACAACGTCATATGCGAACACCATGTGCAGCAAATTATTATTTTAATGACTCATTTTTAACTGGCGTGTAGCTCTGATTCAGCTGTCACTCGCTAGCACACCCAACTGTGTTTATACAGTATACCCTCTTGTGAGAAAATAATTGATTATCATGAAACGCTAAGTAGCCTCGTTGGTAGAGTACGTTTTAACAAAAAATTTCTTGGTGGAAGTCTCAAAACGTTCAAAATACGTAGTTCTCTCTACGCGCCTATGTGATAATAGGTCCTTGAAAATTTTGAATTCAGTATTTATTTGTTACCTTAGAGCAGAATTTAAACTTCCAGAAGTATTATTGACCATTTTCGCTCTATTCATAAAATAAGGCTTTTCTATGTACACGTTATGAATTGTTTCAGTGGTTCTTTAACTGATTTCAGTCCAACACAGTTGACCGAGACAGCATAATAAATTTTAAATCATATACATTTACATATTGAGACTAGCTGTTAGGTCATGTGTTACAACGTCCATTAAATATTTTAAATACTTTTACCTACCTCTATACCCAGTTTAGCAAACCATTCCAAAGTTTTGTTGAACCTTGTTTTAGACACCTGAGTATTTACGCTCGAACCGTCTACCGTGTTTGTTTACTGTCCACAAGCACCAGATATACATATGCACGTTTGTTAACCGTTGGACCCTTAAAAATTCAAAATTTTATGTTTGTGTCAAACACTGTTCAACTTTTACACATTAGGTAAATATGTCATTCTCCCAGGTAATAAAAGTAGGTCCCATAGTATTAGCATAATCACCTATCAAAGTCACAAAATTGCAGTCGCGGTGTAGCCAAAATAATAAAAAATTTATTAACTAGCAGAAACAAGATGATTCATATTGATACTTAATGGTGTGAGCTATTTCAAGACACTTTTGTAAACACAAAGCGATACATTTTGTGTTTTTTAAAAAAATGGATGTAAATGAGTAAATTTTTGCATAATTTTGACTTTTCGCTACTACTGAAATTTTCAAAACTAACCTTTGTCAAACATGTCATATAACGCATTGATACACTGACGTTCAGTTCCTATAGTTTTGAATTAATTACTTAATTAATTTTTTATTTTGGCTACACAGAAATGGCAATTTTATGACTTTGATGAGTGATTACGAAAAATCTATGGGGCCTATTTTTTTTTTATTTGGGGAAATGACATGTTATCTGACGTGTAATAGTTTAACAGTGTTTGCGACAAATACAAAAGGTTTAACAAGCAATTGGTTAGGAAAGATAAACACTGAATTTTTAACGAAAAACTCTCGTGCGTAGCGAGAGAGTTCGTCAAGTGAATGAAACACTAGTCAATTTTATTTTAGCAACTTTGACAGGATTATTATAATTCGTTTATTCCTTTATTAAAATATAATTTGGTGAACTGAAATCTTAACTTGAACTTATTTTCCGCTTGTGTTGCCCTGGCTGCATTGACAAGCGATCTATCAAACTTATAGTATATGTGGTATAGCATTTGTTGAACACAATATTTACAATGTAGAATAATTCCGCTGATTAAACCTTGGATACACCAAGACCTGCTAGAATTTCAAGTATTTCGGATTTGAGGCCGCACCTGCTAAAAAAACTGTAAGTAGTATGTCAAGTAATTTCTATGCGCTGCGTGTTTAATCGCTGCTCAGTTAAAATGAATAAAATATTCAACTTCATTGAATATATTTATTATAACATACTGCACATTTTCCTCGTTCAATCCTTACGTTATTCATGAGTTTCGATTCAGAGGGACATAATTGTGTTTACAGAGTGTCGTTGCGGTTATTAAAAGGATTTAAAACATACATATGTCTAAATACGCGGCTTACCGTAAAAGGTAAGGAAAAGTAAGATGTCGAACGATCGACTGGAATACTCAATCGTCGAAATAATCTTAACCACTCATAATTCGGTGGTATTATTTGCCAAGTAGATATTCTATTAGCGCGGACGTTTATTCATATAGCACTGGGTGGCAATATGATTTGCTTCCGAGTAGAAAATTAGAAATGGAATTTAGAAAAATAAGGTACTGAAACCCCAAACTCCATAAAAATTAAAAACAGTAATTTTTATAATTTTTAGTACGATATTAACTAGAACTCTACAATAATAAAAATTAAAAATCATTTACGTTTTAATTTATAAATAATTTTAACATCCGTAAACCCCTCGCGCATACGTTTTTGAAGACTAAAATTATTTTAAAGTCAAAAGGTGGATATTTACGAAATTTCTGGATATTATCGTACTAAAATTGTAGCAATCACAGTTTTCAATTTTTACGGATTTTGTGGTTTCAATCCCTTATATTTCTAAACACCGTTTTTAATTTTTACTTGGAAGCGAAGCATACTAACGTCCAGTGGTACATAAATGAACGTTTGTTAATAAAATACCTACTCGGCCAAAAATTTCATTGAAATAAAATGACCATTTTATATACTATCGACGATTGAATATTTCAATCATTCTCTCGACACCTTATTTTTCCATACTCCTTAAATCCCAATACGCAGTTAATGAAACTACAGGATATGTATAAAAAGAGCCAGATATTGAATCCCTACTGAAAACAACTAACCTGCAAAGGAAATATTATTTTTAAAAATTCTATAATATTTGGTAGGTTTAGACCTAGTTAGTCTTTCTTTGTTACGATGTTCACACCCAATGAACGTGTCTTGAAATTGGAAAGTAGGCGTCCTTATCTGGTCAAGGATGTATTATTCCCTTGAAAACACACTCATATAGAAGCTAAAATATGGTGCCGACCATTATTTCAAATGACACAGTTTAATTCCATTTGCTAAGTGGGAAAACGCCATACCAATGTGCTGGCCTTGCAATGAAGAGGCCGGGAATTCTAAGTGGGTCGACTGGTTTCCCCCCTTCATTCTGTCTATGTAAATTCTTACAAACCGCAGATTTATCAGCTCAACTATGCCCGGTCTCATAAACGCTTAAATATGTAACACAAGTTTAAAAATTTACAGCTTCAGTTTTAAAGCTAAGAGTAAAACTGTTTTGTAGCAGATTTTCAAATGTTGTTTGATCATCTGCGAAATAACTTGTTTGTTTCCTACATATTATTTAAGCTAAAATTTCTTCGTCGTAGTGAAATATTTAAAACGCATTGTGTCAAAGCATAATGGACGACTTGAAAAGAGACGGAGCTTCAGTCAGGTGTGGGATGCAATTCCTATCTCCATGGATACCGCAGCCGAAAATAACCTTCATTTAGCTGTTTGGCGTCAAATGTCCCGGATGAGATGTACATCGAAAAATTGATTATTCGTTTGGAATTTGCCGTTTTTCAGGTAAACATTAATCTTATGTATTTGCGTATCTTAACCATGAAGTAAAAACTACTATTTTTTACCCTTGCGTGCAAATCTATGAATCCGCAACATTTTTGCTTACTGCAATTACCAACTTTCAAATCAGCATGTTTGTAAACAAGCTTTGTTTCCCACAGTATTTTTCCCCTGCGGTGACGTCAGGGGGCGTGAACTTCAATTCGTCCATTATTTGAGCTGTAGTGAAATATCTCGCATTACGTAAAACTAAATAAGGAATACCTGTATCACTGAATAAATGTACGTTTACGTATTACGAAAACGTAAAATAATTTACGGATGTTTATTTCTTCAATTTCTTCTATATAAAAAATGGTTTGCGTTACGCCAATGGTTGTGTAAGCAAATTGCAAAGAATTTATCGGAAACCTTACCCGTATCAATTAGGTAACTTGATGTCTGAACACTTAACGAACTTAATCGTCTTATTATACCGCATTGTCTGAATTTTCGAAAGGTAAAGCTAGAGAGACTGTTGTGCAGAAAGTCAATACTTAATTTATGTATGAGACATTTAGATTTATAGTGGTTTAAGTCAGTTAAAATTGTTTCGTCATAAAATTATTTTTGTTATCACATACAAAATGCAATACATTCTTGTAATACTCAAATGGAATTCAGAAATTCAGTTAAAAGTGTAGTATTTGTGACAAAATATTATTTTGGTAAATGTGAATAATATTATTAAATACGTCACTACCAAATAATTGGGACTTACACCTATATGAATCTCTGTCCGTCATTTGTAAGTACTATACATACATGTAGTGTATGGAATGTTTTTCGGCACGCTTGGGAGTATAAGAATTCTTTATGTCCCGGCTGAATAACTCAGTATTATGAACGTTTATTATATACGTATAGCTGTAACTTTGGTTTTGTGACTAAAGCATGTAAAAGCGTGCTCCTGTTGTAAACTATCTAATATTTAGTTCGTTATGAAGGGTTGTGTTAGTATGGAATGACAAGACTCGCCACAAAACGTACAACTGATTAAATAAAAACAAGAATTTACCAGCATATCTGATGAGCAAATTTTTTAAAACGTGGAGGGCATTTTACCCAAAACTGCACTATCTACCACATAGAGCTCGAAATATTTTACTTCACATTTAGACATGTCATGCTCTAACATGGTGACTTACAACAATATAAAATACTTAAACTAAAACTTGGTTGACAAACTGTGACTCGGTCTAGTATATCTTAAAATACAGCACAATTAAAAATCTCCGTTTGTTCACATGTTTCTGTCGTTCTAAAGGGTGGTCCAAAAACTTATACACACCTCGCTAAAAACCAAACCTTGGGCGTTGGAGTGTCATGAATATGACATTATGGATGCTATTGGTGCAATAGGTATAAAAAGTGGCAGAAAATTGTTTTCAAAAAATAGCAATCCAAGATCAATAATCTATTCGTTTATAAAATCCAAGGTTATACAAAGTACCCTCTAAACATAAAATAATTGAAAATTACTTTACCTTACTAACTACTGTATGTGTAACGAAATTATTTTCGGAAAAATTGTTACCAAAATATATTTTGTGATCAGTAAATATTCATGTTGATAGAGTTTTATTTTTTTGTATACACACAGCAGGAACATAATACATTAAAGTTATTAAATAAAGAATCTTCCTCTGAGATCATGAATGAACAAAATTTGTAATTGACCTCCATTTTGAAAAAAAAATAAATACAACGTGAACAGCATACATTAAGTCCAGTCGCTACTAATTGCAAGTTTATCAAGTTTTATGATATTTAGAGAGGAGAATTTAAGTAATCGAAAACGTTGAAATGGTGCAACTTTTGAAAATATGAACACAACATGGAGAAGAAAAAGGTCAAGTTGGTGTCCTTACTAATTACTACTTGAGGTCTACAGGATCAAATGCTATTAGGGACAAACACATATAAAGGAAATACATTTTCATAAACCTATTATCGTTTGGAATGTAGAATATCGAGTATATGGTAGGCTTGAATATACAAATTTATATGAATAATTTAACAAATGTCCAATTTATTTTCTGAAAAACTTCATTATTTTTATGTTATAGATTTTTCGGTACGTACAAATTAGTTTAATAAACACTATTTTTAAATTTAAATGATTTTTTTTAACGAATGCGTAAGGGTTTTTGCCATGCACCGAACGCTGTTTCCAAACAATATGATTCATAATAAGAGGGAGTAAGCTGTAACTATTTACATTCGTTTCCGTTCATACAGAAACATTCGAAATATTTTGAAGATATTAGGGTCACTTGTTGTTGAAAGATAGTTTACGTTTTATGGTTACCGTCTAAGACTCTAGGATAACTATTACGACTTTATTGTAACATTATTGTTTCCGTCATCTAGGGCAGTAAGTTAAGGATGATGATTTCAATGCTTGTGACGATTGGGATACAGGCGGACCACTTTAAATCGAACACTGCCCCACACTTAAATTAATAACAAAATGTATTTATTGGTGCAATAGAAGAAAAGTATTGCGTGTTGTGAAATGTTTCCACTAGTTTTTAGTTACACGGAAGTTTTTGTATTTGAAATATCACAGAAAATTGTAAGCAGTGCTCAGTTTACTCTGAACAGCCTGTAGTAACTTTCGGGGGAGTTACAATAGGTCAAGTGACTTCGGGGTAGAAGAATTTAAAGTAAATACCGCGTGCACCTATGGAAACGTTGTCAGCGTGATCGTATATGAGGAAAAATTATTAGAGATCATTGGCGGCTCGTGGGTTGTTACCAGGTAGGGCTGCAGTTGCCGAGAGCTGTGCAGGGTTGTGCGCTGGTTGACTCTACAGCCACTGACACGCTGATGTGCAGGTGCCCCTTACTTCTGAGGCATCCAGTGCGCATCTCTCCCGGCTTAAAAACAAGATTCTTGAACGCAATTAGCGAGTCGTTTGCCTCTTGAATACGGTTGCGTGGACTCGCATAGTTAAGACTGGCATGGACCTACCCTATCCTCTTCGCAAACATTACCTATTCTCAACCTGTTCGTAACTTGGCAAAATGGCGTATCGTTTCCTTCAACAATTTCGATTATCGTGCACGAGCAGCATTTTGAGGCGGGATTGATGTATTCGGTGAATGATTCAACGAGCATAGTTCTTCGGGGACGCAAATAAGATAAGGTGTAAAATGTAAAAGTACTTTGGAACAAAATGGCAGTGTGTTATTAGAGAATAAAAAGTATATTTTATTGAGCTGTGACTTGAATATAGAATGCGTTATCGTTTTGCATCTAAAGCAAACACAGTTCGTCAATCTTAAATAAATAAATAAATAAATAAATAAATAAATATATATATATATATATATATATATATATATATATATATATATATATGTTATTTTACTGTCTGCACTAAAGCATTATTTTTAATGTAATGCATTATTTTTAAATTAAATCGTAACTGCTTTATACAGTGCACTTTTAATATTTCAGCTACTCACAGTTGTTTCTCAACATATTATTTCTACAAAGTCTGTATTACTAACTTTCTTCGTAGCATTTAGTTACGTTTTACAGGATATTTCAAAATAAATACGACACATGATTTCCTATTCGAAACACTTGGCCACCATTTTATTTGTTCTGGTCGAAGAAGAGCTCTCTCAACCTAAATTTCATTCAAGAATCTGCAAAATGATTTGAATGTTGTTTGTGGGCTGTTCCCCTCTCAAGCAACACTTGGGCGAGTGGAGTTTGTGGTTTCGTTTGCGGGCCGCAAATGAAAATGTTTAAGAATACCATCCTGAGTGGTCACAACAGATCTAGTAGCCGGCAAATATTTCATGGTTGTTGGTCTACGGCGCGTTCATCAAGAGTGTATAGTACTGACTACCTGCAGCCCCACCTGGAAACAACCCACGAGCCGCCACTGTTAGAGATGAGGACATTTCGCAGGTTCAACGACCTTCAGACTAGAACCCTGAGTCCTGTCCACATTCTATCTTCAGCTTCTTGTTAACTTGTTACTACTCCATTAACTGGACAGTTGTACATCTGACTTTGTAACGAGTTAGTCGGCGAGTGTTTCATGCAGGTATAATTTTGTTTCACAATCCTCAAGGAAGAGCTTCAGTAACAGCTACACAATCGCTAGAGGCCGGGAAATTCCGCGGTTTCAATGATCTGCATGCTAGAATCCATTGTCGTATGCATATTCAAGCCCCGTCTATTAGTTCATTGTCTGCTGTCTGAATGAGTAGCAGCTAGTGTAAAAATGGTTGGGGCTTGAACATACACAGGACAATGCATTCTAACTTGCAGGTAATTGAATCCGTGAAATTGTCCTGCCCCTACCAACCACGCAAGTAATAAATGTGTACAGGAGTTTCTCCAATGAAGTCGTGAAATGTCTGTGTATGTAACAATGAGTGAGAAGGCAACATGATGAGATGGTAATGAATTTAAGTGTGTGTTTGTTGTGTTGGCAGCACGGTGCGGTGCCTGACTCAAGGAAGCCGCCAGCAGAGGGAGAGGAGACGCTTCATGTGGTACAACTTGTACTCATGGTCGCTGGCCGCCACAGTGGTTGGTGTCAGCTTCGCAGGTGACAGTGCTGGTGACTCCCTCATGGACCGTCTGCAGCCGCGCATCGGCCTCGACACCTGCTTCTACAGCAGTGAGTACACAGCTCACCAGATATCACATAACTCACGCTTGCAGGGTTGTCTACAACTCAAGAACTATTACTAGGGCCGGGAACATTTCGCGATAAGAATTTTTCCCCAGTTTAGAGCACATCTGCAGGTCTGCTAAATGTTTATTGGCAGCGTGTCTTTATGAAATGACGTCTCTTATTTGGCAGTGCCAACCACAGTGAGATTACTGCGGCACCACGCGTATGTTACTTGCAGGTAGAACCCCTAGACACGTGAGAATTAAAACAACCAATCGCTGACTACGAATCAGAATTGTAGATGTGCACATGAGGCACTGAAACAGACTGAGGCAAAATTATTTTCGCGAAAAGTTCGTGGCCCTAACTATTACATAACGTTATAAATTCAAAACACTGGATGTCCAGAAATAACCTCATAATAATCACACCACTTGAATCCTGGGCTAAATTGGAGACGAAAATGCTAGTGGCAAAATGTACGACGATATTTATCGTGTACAATGTGGTAACACTGTGCTGCATGAACAGGTATTATTTCATGTACGTCACGTCAAGTAAACGTAAAATTTTGTTTGGACTGCTCGAGATTTTGATCTGAACTCGTAATATGCTGGTCAGAGCAGAAGTAGTAAGATGAGTAAGATAGGTAAGATATGTGGAGTGCAAAAGTGGACTAACTACAATTCTACATTGCCACATTGTGCATGATAAATTTCATCGTACAACATTTCGCAACGAACATTTTCGTCTTCAATTTAGTCCAGGATTTGCGTGATGTGCTTATTTTAACCCATATATCTATATTATCAATGTATCAATAATTTTTATTATATTCGTATCCCTAATAATAAACTGTACAGTTATTTTGGACACGTAATTATGAGCGAATGCTGCCGTGTTGCGCAAAACCGACACAGTAAAAATATAAATAAAATAAAAACACGCCAGTATTATATGTTGTCAACAAACATAGCCTTACAACATACAGATAATACCGGAAAGGAATATAGTTGTATTCTGAAAGACTACACGAATACAAACAAAAATAGAACTATATCAACATAGATTAATTCCGGGAGGGAATATAGTTAAATGGAGTAAGACGAAATAGCAAATACTGCTTTCTGGTTTTTATTTTTACTGTGTGTACTGTGGGTTTTCACTGTGTCAGTATTCTCTCGTAATGCCGTATGCCTAAGGGCCGGAAAATTTCACGGATTCAATTACGTTCATGTTATAATGCTCTGCCCTGTGCATACTCAAGCGCCGACCATTTGTCAACTAGCTGCTTCTCAGTGGAACTTCGGACAACGAACGAATAGACGGGGCTTGAATGTGTATAGGACAATGGATTCTAGCACTTGGGTCATTGAATCCGCGAAATTTTCCGGCCTCTACGTATGCCCAATAACGCTTTAGTTTGTAGTACCAACCTATTACAGGAATCGTTCTAACATCTCGTACCAACGTAACTGTTGCACTGATATTATTAATGAATCGGTATTATCAACAACTTGATGTCAAATTTATTGACATAAATGTTATTGTATCTCTGCAGCTCGTTGTGAGTCTAGGTGTTTTCTACAATTTACCGCAGTTTTTCTAGGGCCATCGCTAGAACTGTCCTATTTCTACAGTGCCGACATCCTCCCATCTCACACTTTGTCGACCACGTTCTCTCTGTCACCCTGGATATCCTTGGAATGTATTTTTAGGATATTCATCCATGCTACATGCTCAGATCACCTCAATCTTGAAAGTTGCATTTTTATTTATTTTTTATTTTTTTTATTTATTTGGTCGTTAGCGCCCCCACGAATATAGCACAAGGCCTTGGTAAAGGTACACGAGGGGAGGGGGTAAGAGTCGGCCAGGGCCTATTTAAAGAACCACCCAAGAATTTTCCTGGAGTGATTTAGGAAAACCCTGGAAAACCGAAATCAGGATGGACGATGCGAGTGTTTTACCATCGCTCCAGCATGCTCGGTGGTTAATTAAAAATGGTGTATAACTCATTATTCTATCATTCCCTCCATATTCCTCTTTCGCAGTTTGGGCCAATGATTATTTAAACTATTATTCTTTCGAATGCATCCAGAATTTCGATATATTTCGCTATTAATGTCCAAGTTTCAGAGGCATATTTTAGTACTGTTCTTAAGAGTGTTTTATAAGTGGTTAACTTGGTTATACGAGTCAGGAGCTTTCAAATTAACAGTTTTATTAGAGTAAAATATGTTCTGTTGGCTGCTGTTAATCTCTTTTTGAATTAATAAGGCCTACAGTTTGGGTAATGTCAGTATCTGAGATAGTTACATTGCTCAGCAATCTTATAGGTCTAGTTTCAAATGTTACTGAGGAAGGCTTGCTGTCACTACAAAAAGCATTGTCGGTATTGTCAATATTTAGATTTCGCCATGCTAATAATATTGACTTCATAAATTGGTTATTTAAAAAATTTTACAGCTGGAATATTTGATAACGGTACGTACAAACACAACTTATGCTTTAACCACGTCAATGTCTCATTATTTAATATGGTTGATATTTTGTTACTTTGAAGCAGTTGTGTTGTAAAAGTTGTTTATTTCTTAACTGAAACTTGGCTAAGGCTATATTTTTCTTATGTCCATCAGTTTTCAACTCGTACAAACAAAATAATAAAACCAATGTGTGTAATTTTTTAATTTCATGTTAATTTGTTTGAAAATAATTCGAGTTTTAACCCGTATATTTAATTCAGTTATAGCTTCACATTACCGAGAATAAGTACACTTTATATTTCGTTGGAAAGCAAATACGTGTGTATATACACACATGTACATGTGTGTATGTGTGTATATGTACGTATATGTAAATAATTCATTAAAACGTAAAAGACTGAAACTATTGTTTAGGCTGAGGCAAAACTTATAAAATAATAATTTTGATAGAGCTAAACCAAAACGGCGCATGCGACAATTAAATTTCGAACATAAAATTTGTGCAATTATTTAAATCTAGCAAAACGTAGAACTAGAAATTACAACAAACTTAAAACACTACAAATACTTATGTGTAGAAACGCCGACTTCATCTTCGGCCGTCCCAAAGACAACATCTTCCTGCAGCCCGCCCATCCTTCGATAGGGCGTACCTCTGAAGTTGCAGGCAGTAGCTCTAGAGTTCTACACACGACATTACGACAATGAACATTAGGGCTTTACAAGCCTTACCCCGAGCCTAGGATGGGAGACGCCCACCCTAGCTGGACGACCACGTCACACATGCCTTTACTGCACGGCGACCACGACAAGACTCCCCGAAAAACGTTCGATCGTGCCTGTCGACGCGGACTGTCCTGCCGAGTCAGCAAAGCTCTGGCCAGTAACCCGGCGCGGCCTACACTCGGGCACTGAGTTTCACAACTAACGCCCCTTGTCCATCTTGCTAAGAAGAGTAACTGACCCGCGCTTGTCAGTTCACTTGCTAGAAGTATTCAACGCACTCGGCAGAAAGGCGGGCGTTCATTGCGAAATAACCAGACCCTCGCCTCCCCAAAGCAGACTCAAAGACATTCCAACACTCTAAAAATACTAAAATTAAATTCAAACATTTACGACGTGTCTTTAATGTAGACTAAATATATACATGTACTTCAAAAATGTTTTTGCGAAACTCGCTTATTTTATGCATAGGTTATACACTCTTTAGCTGACTGATACGAATATGCATTAGTTTGTACGTCACAGTATGTATTAACGTAGCATGTTGTGGGGTCTTCCATCCACTGCTTCCTATGATATCTGGTACATCGCTTTTATCCAAAATCAATTTTTGCTGCAACGTCGAATTTTCTGTAAGTTACGAACAATTATAAATTTCTGATTCATCAACAGGCATTTCTGACATAATGTATTTTTAGTATTTACGCAATGTTCTCGTTGCGATTAATTATATTGTAAAATCTATTCCCATTGTTAGATGAGAACGTTTTTCATATCCTCCAATCGCCAGAACTGTTCTGCCCATTCAGTTTTGAGTACAAATAAGTGAATGATTGTTAGACAGCATTTTTTTTAAGCATAACCACGTAGTTTTTTGTGTGACACAGTTTATTTGCAATGTAAACTTCTGTTGCAAATGTTCTAGCAAGGCCACTGTAGCTGAATGGTTAGACCGCTCGCCTCCCTCCATGGTGATCTAGGTGCGACTTCTGGCGGGGTCGGCCCCCGGATTTTTGTTTGTGGGAATCGTGCTGGACGATGCCGCTGATCGGCTGGTTTTCTCGGGGATCTCCCGTTTCCCCCACCCTGTCATTCCGGCGCTGCTCCATACATCATGTCATCCCTCACCAGCGCTAAAGACCTCGATGATCGATAATATCTCACTCCCACTCTCGAATGTTCTAGTCTCCTATATTTATAATTTCACAAATAAAAACATACACACCTGAAAACGTATCAGCGTTTTCACACAAAAATTACTTTTTCAACGTGTTTTCTAATTTCGTTGCTCAGTTCTTGCTAAAAGGTTTCTTAAAATAATCGGACAGAATATCTATTTTTATTTAAGAACGAAACGAACAGATCAGAGTGTGTCGTATATATTTTATATTTATTTTTGCACGGAATACGCTGGATCGTACACAAATTTACGGCTATTTATCGGAAACAATTATAGCATTAATTATATGAACACCAAAATTTTAATAGATGTTCTATAGCACTTTAAAGCGTCATTTGCATGGCAAAAGTCTTAAATGCTGTTCGGAGAAAATCCTTAATAAAAGTGTAATAATGGGAATCTGCTTGGTTTCACGTGTTAGAAACCATATGTGTTTATCGCCTAGAGTTACTTCACATAGGATGAAAACTTATTTAGTTGTGGCAGTCAATGAGCTATACGTTACATGTAAAGCAATGGTCACATGACCTAATCTCATCTTGTAGCAGTAGCTTAAATTACGAAATCATCCGCCCCAAGGAAAACATTCAGTGCCGAACACTGTTTCAGCAATAAAATGTATTTAACATTACGTAAGCTGAACGTCTGGTTGTTTGCTGGCCTAATTAATTCTCACTGAAATACTAAATAAACCTTTGTCTTATATGTTTTATTTATATGAATTAACATGTTTGTATCGTATAAAGGCCTTGTTACGGAGTTTTGCAGTGATTTAAAAAAAATTATTGCTACCTAATACTCATATCAAAATTCCGCTGCACAGTTCTCACATTTATATGTTATAATTTGTAGCTGATTTTTTTTTTGTATTATTATACTGAACGGTTTTTTAGATTTCATTACCCAAAGTACCACGATTTTCGTCGTGAAAATAAGCAAAAATGAGGGAAATATTTTTTTTTTTTTTTTTGCTGGCGAATGGTACATTATTTTAAAAAAAACGTGTCCACGGTATTGTGCATCGTGTGATTGCACATTGACTCAATTTTTTTCAAAACTTTTGGTTAAAAAAATATTTGAGTTATTGGCACCAGTCTGAAAAAAAAAAAACTCGGAAACAAACCCTTAAATACATTCACTTTGGAGGAACTGAAAGTACTTAAGTTACATTGATTATGTTGTACAAGAAACATTTATCCCGTATCATATTCTCATCACGCATCATATATGACGAGTATTTGTGTGTCAACAGTGTGCTACAGTTAAGCAACTGAACAATGGAATTTTCCATTATGTGAGAATACGATAGAAGCCAGCCGCAAAACAGCCATGGCTCAGTTGAAAATGTTTCTACTGCGGCAGTTTCAAGAAAACCTGGACGGGCTTCAAATCCGATGTTCACGGTCGCGAAACACCACACCAGTCTTGAGAAGTTGTTGATTGACTGAGAGACATCCAGAGTACGCCAAACAAACCCAGGTTCAGTCACGCAAGTAAAATAAACAGTCTGCCATCCGACATCTGGCTGCTTACCAAACTATCAGGCCATCTTACCACGAGGCAGACAACTGTTTTCTTGATTACTCCATAGAGCATTGGATGGCGAAATATATAACCTACTAAATTGCCTTCATTGTTTCATTCGAGCATTTACTTGCTATAGCTGTATTGCTGCTGTTTTGAAATGTAGCTATGACATTGTTATTATTGGTGTTTAAATAATCGTAGCTAGTTAATAATATATTATTTAGAACGCTGTTAACGGGGCCGAGGTGGTCGAGGGGTCAATCATATTGCCTCTCACCTAGGCGATTCGGGCTCGATCCTTGGCAGGTTCGTATGTGGTAAATGTGACGAACGTTGTCGTTGGCCAGTGGTTTTATCGTGGAACTGCAGCTTCTTTCATCTTTTTTCATTCCGCCGCTGCTCCACACTAACCTCACCTCATCCGCTCCTCCGGTCGGGGGGCGACAGGTATGTCTCGCTAGTCGAGAAACCAGCCAAACCTTCACCCCGGCCTCCTCCCATCCACATTATGACCCTGCTGGAAGGTGGGAAACACGTAGTGGATTTTCGGTTGGAACGCTGTTTATATTTCTTATTTAACGTTGCTGATTGCTTACTAAAAAAAATTAAATTAAAATTCAAACGTTAAATTAAACATTTCTGAATAAACGCGGTCAATTTTGAACAGCTCATATATGACGGTCAGCAATGAGGTCGTAGCATTCCGCACTGAAATAGCTACGTTGAATTACGTTTATTGTCGGTTGCTGGTAATGGTGGTAGAGACACAGGTGTACCGATTTCAGGCTACAGAAGTAAACGTTAGTAACACTTTACTATTTTTGTAATTAGAGACTTGCACAAATACAAGTTTGTGTGCCTGTCTGGGCTTCACGTGGAAGTAATTATACATTTTGGATGAGAATAGAAGTTTATTGTACCTGAAAAAATTTACTTTGATTCTTTTTTCACGGCAATTAAACGTAATTTAGCACTACAAATATTTAATGACACTCCAGAATGAAGTGCATTTTAAGAACAACTGCTACCAATTTTGAGAGGAATTGTGTTTAACCGATAATTGTTTTAGATATACTGTGCTAAAGACTTTTCCGTTTTTCTTAATAAATAGACTTATTGGCTCAGTGTCTTGAAGAACTCTTGTGTTAAGAGCCAAATTTAGTCACATTTTGTGTCTAAAATAAGAAAAAAAATATCTGATACGAATAAAAAATAAAAAAATGTTGATGAAAATTGCGGTGGACCGCGCCCTCAACCCATGTTTATAACTTAACCACCGAACAAAAGAAATACGCAGAAAAGTGGAAACGGAAAAAAAAAGTGGATGTTTCATAAACACGCTCCACAAAGTGGTAAGTTGGAACTTGTCGGAAAATATTGTTCTATGTTTAATTTGTTCATTACTTTATTTGGTGTCTAGTGTGTAAATCTATCAGTTGTGAGGGTAGCACTTCCAGGCTCTCAGCAGTGATTTTTTAATTTTCAAAAATTTACACAGGCAGTCAGTGCTGCAAATTCATAAAAAACACCACAGTTACATAACAGGACTAGGTACGAGAAAATGAGCAAAAAAACGAACATACTAAGGAAGACTTAACGGCGTTAGTCAACTAACATAGAAATAATTTCGAAACGGTAATATAGTCCGTACATAATCGAAATAAAAAGAAAGAAGATAAAGGAAAACCAAACAGAAAAGGATCAAGCAATGTGCATGAGAATGACGCAATGATGCACAAAGACAACGAG
The DNA here is from genome assembly GCA_003012365.1 of Medauroidea extradentata. Classification (NCBI taxonomy): domain Eukaryota; kingdom Metazoa; phylum Arthropoda; class Insecta; order Phasmatodea; family Phasmatidae; genus Medauroidea; species Medauroidea extradentata. The sequence continues at coordinate 115,615 of PNEQ01105287.1, read as the reverse complement.
GATATAAAAAATGAACACAGCTACAGAAATAGTTGTAGACAAGAAAAAACAACGAATACATCACGTATGATAACAGTAGGCGCCCTTAAAATAAAACAGACACGGCGTTGCGGGAACTGGTATTTGTTACCGTCTTCAGGCACACGAAAAATCTGAGCAACTCCAGCAAACTTGACTGTGACGTTTGGAAAATCAAGAATTTCATATAGGAATGGTGCCTACCTCATAGCTTGGCTAATTGTAGTGCAATTGTTTCCTCAGAGTTGCTGTGGGTATTCTACGACTGAACAACATTCACTAGCAATGTCAATTATTCAACCCTTCAGTTTGTCATTCAACACTATTGCAAAAATCAGTCAAAGGTCGCATGGCTGTTAACAGTTATATTCCTGAACTCCTTACCAGCTAGCGAGGTAGCGGCAGAGCTATTAAGAATGCTGTCTGTATGGTCGTGAAACAACGTGTGAACAGTCAATATTTAATGTCCGTGCAGATATTTCGAGTTTCATCAGCGTATAAATAGCCTAGTTGCGTATCGTGACTGTAGGTTGCGTATTTCAGCGGTGGTTTTTAATTACCGTGTCTTTAAGACGGCGCGGCGTATAAGATAAATATGCGCCGAATTCTGCAACTGTGACCTACAAGTTTTGAAAGTCAATATAGAAAAAGTGCAAAACATCAATCCTTGACAATTATATTTGCCAACTTTACGAGCAATTATTTACCAAGAAAGATGCCTGTTAAGGGTTATTTATTGTGCTGCAATCAAATGTACGATATTTCGGCGTCACAGATTGTTCTTAGGATATAATTGAGAAAATTGTTTGTTCAGAAGGTTGGTAAAAGCTGTGGTCTAGGATTGCTGTTTTTTTTTTTTTTTCAATTTGGCTTCGAGAAACCTGCAATACTGAACTGATGTTTTTAGCGCTGAATTATATACCAAGCATTTTTAAGGTGGCCACCTTGGTCAACGTATTTAGTGCGTTCAGAGCAAGACGTGCATAGTGATAAGGTCGACGCTGCATGCCTGTCACTGTTCACCCTGGCCTTTAAGCGCAAGACGATGAACTGGCGTTCAATCTTCTCGCTGAATTCTCGCCTCTATGAGACATTCAGTGAATTACCCATTATTTAATGATACAATTTTGACAGATAGATAAAGGTGTGTTGCACCAGCCTATACTCTTTTAAATCTTCTGAACTAATATTATCATATCTAATAAGTATATATTTACGTAACAATACTAAATTTCGAATCGATCAGACCAGTACAAATTACTCACATCCCTTCAACAACTAGAAAATTGCTGATATAGACAGTTCGGGATAAAGTAAGCACTCAGAAAAGCCCTGCTAAAGTTCTACTTTCACGCAATTCGTATCTTTCCGCGCGTAACGGCTAACGACGGGAAATGTCCAACCAGTCCGGACACAGCACTTGATGTTTGCGCGTGTAAGATAAATTGTGCAGTCGATAGTTACCTACATAATATGATAAAAATATGTTATTAATTGCATAAAATACGATTATGTCGATTTCGGTTGATTTTGTTTCAGTATTATTGCATTTAAATAGGAAAATACATGGAACTATATTGCGTAGTTTCGCTGCCAACCATATATGCAGTAATGCAACTATAGTTAATGTTGAATTATATGCAGTAACAGCTAGTCATATTTTTCAAAGGTTACATTTTTAGTGCTCACTTTATTCCGAACGACTTATAGTCTTCAAACTGCTGAAAAGATTTTCTTCAGTCATAGGCCTATCTAAGAACACCATGATCAAGTCATCTTAAAATCTTAATTTAAATCGGGTCATTAGCTTAGATCTACGATGCAACAGACATATACACAAATATATACGTTTTAGTCTAATTAGTTAATTTTTTTCAAAACTAGGAGTTATACTGCTTCGACTTAAAAGTCAACCAGATTTTAGTTGATTACCTAATTAACTAAAACCGTAGTATGTAGTGCATTTAAAAAATCAGCCAACACGGATAAGACAATTTTAAGCAAAATGACAAACAGAAATTATATATCCGCTCTCGTTTAGGCGTAAAATAAATTAATATCGCTAAAAATGTAGAACGAAAGAGCATGGTATTAAACTTATGACACCCCTCTTTTTGCGTCGGGGGTTAAAAAAATACCGCAAAAACAAGCATATAAGGTTTGTGAAGAACCTGAAAAGGGTATTCGCGCGTGTAACATGTGCAATTCCTAAGCAGACGGCACTTACGTACGTTAATTTTAAAAAACAAACTTGTGTCGAACTAAGCTAAGTGTGTAGGCGGCCAAATGAATGCATGTAAACTGCAGTAGTGCGTGCTGCGTACGCGTACGGAAATTTCCGTGATACTGGCAACACTGGCTGGAGGCTCGACATGGGCAGTGATGACGCAGTGTTTGTCACTCGATGCCACGCATTTGGACCGCAGGGAGGAGTGGTAGGAATGTGGAGGAGGGCTTACGTCAAACAAGCCGACAGACGGGTCCCAGCTGGCTTCTCCTCACAGGAAGAGGTCCGCAGCTCCGATAAAGTACACAAGCTCTCCTCACGTCATCCAGCTTCCGCTTCGACCAGACATATCTTCAGCAGGTTACCCCTCAAACATATACCACCCTACCTGCGCCAGGGACTCCTGATTTTGGTGAAGAGATTCCTGCATCAGTTAGCTTCAGTGCCTCGTGAGAATATCTGCGGTTCTGCTTCATGATCAGTGATTGGCTGAATTTAACTCCCACGTGTCCTAAATTTTTACTGAATATCACGGACTCGACTCGCAATAACCTTATTCGTAGAGATTTTGGTTTATCGCGGGAAAACTTGATTGTTTGCTGGGTTTCAACACAAGTTCAGCTTAACAGAAGTTTACTGGCTCTCACTTGTACCTGAAGCTGTTGCTCTATTTGACTAAGCCAGTCCGAATCCCACTGTTGTAATATTTGATGCCTACTATTGGTCCTTAGATAACTACATTGTATCAGACGTGCATCGCCTAATCATATGTGTTGTAATTAACTACAGCATTTTCAAAGGTATGTTGGCACAAACCATTTTCGCGATATACCATTAATAAATATGACGGTTAGAGATACGTCAATTTCGCCAATACATTCCAGATCAGGTTGAACGCCAAAAATATATACTTCATAATCACGTGTGTGATTAGCTGGTGGCTGTCACGAAACGCATTTGACTACTGCAAGCCAGTAGTAAATAAGGAAATGGTTCATAAGCTACCGCTTGTAATGTTGTAAGCCAATGAATAATCGACAGTATCCAGAGCGTGTACAGGACTGAGCAATCTAGGCTACTGCCAGATGAATCCGCGAAATTGACGTATCTCTAATGATGGTATATCGCGAAAATGTTTTGTGCCAACATACCCTTGAAAACGCTGTAGTTTCTTACGACATATATGATTGGGTTATATATGTCTGACACAAAGTAGTTGTCTGCAGACCAATAACAGGCATCAAATATTACAATACCAAGATTATTATTGGCTCAGTCAAATAGGGTAACTAGATTTCTACGTATGCGAAAAAAAAAAACAGAAATCGTATGGTATGCTGAACATACGTTGAAACCCAGCAAACAGTCAAGTTTTTCCGTGAAAAAAAAAACATCATCTCTAACCATTATCTCTACTTGTTCATACTGATAGGGTCACATGGGAAGCGTCTTTGCACAACGATACCCTGACAATAACAAATAAGCATAACTGCAGAAGTGTAACTAAAGTACGGTTCACATTATCATAAATTCTCGACTCAACACCTTACATAATTCTGTTCATAAACGTCGACTGAGATTTCAATACAGAATTCTGTAGCAAACGACTGTATTGTGTACACACTATCACTGTTTACTTCTATGTTTCAGTACATAAAGGAAAAAACATATATTTGCGACGTTGGTTGCTATACAGCAGTAAAATTACCGAAAAATATTTCATTACAAGACATGCACCTTGTTGCCAAATAAGTGAAACCATCTTGTATTATATTTAGGTTGTGAAACATCCGACGATAGCGTGTTTAGTAGGAAAAAAAGAATTTTATTTCTATTCACAGCATTTTGGCAACCATACTTGCGTATGTAGCATGCGCGGTGACTGAAACTGTGCATTGAGCATACTCTATCAGTGAAATAAAGTGCGGAATTCTGTCTGGGACCGGCGCAGTGACGGTACACACTATTACAGTGCTGCTTGTACTGAATTAGGTACGGAATTCGGTGCTGAATTATGAATAGTGTGTACAGGGCTTAAGGTCGTGGTCAACCGCAATTTTCATTACCATTTTTTTATTTTTACCAGATATTTTTTTTATTTAAGACAAAATGTGACTAAATTTGGCTCGTACGAAGTTTTTTTATCTCTCATATTTTTCGCGTAATGGCTTTTAAAAGTCATATTTTGCATGTTTCCGTTTTAAGGACTACACTAAAACCAATTAATACACCAAACTATAAAAAAAATCTGTGGATAAAGACATTGCAGGCTACAATGACATGTTGATAAATATAAAGAATAAAAATTATTTGTATTTTAAAAAATCTTGAATTTTTAAAATTTTTATTTTCAGTTTCAGCATTTTTTTAAATACAAATAATTTTTACTCTCCATTGATAATGCAATTGATATTGACTACTAAACCTTGCGCTGCTAGCTATGCTACGTCGAAATACAGTATTTAAAGGTACTATTTTAATACTTAAAAGTAGCCTCCAATTTATGAACTAGATATGTGGAGTTCATATTTCACTTGAATTGCAAATTTATTTATGTATTTGTATACGTTTTTATGGATTTTAAGACAAATCACAGTGTACCTTAGAGCTTTCGTTTATATGTTATATAACTTTGTTACATGTTTGGTGGAACACTTGTTTTATTTGGTATGTTAAGCAAAACATTATATTATTGTATAAATTTGCCAAATTTTATGTCGTCGAGCTACGCTAGCACAGTTAGGATCAACAGTACGAAAATAAATAAACACTACAAATTAATAAATACATTACAACGTGATAAATAGTCATATATTTTTTGCGATAGATAACTTCCTCCAATAATTATCAGTTATTAATTAAGTTGTCACATATGCACGGCCAATAGAGTTCAATAGCTTAGTCACTGCTATGGTACTTGTGGGAATTTAATTGCAATTGTAAACATTCACTTTGCCGCAGTACACATTTGGTCATGGCATAGAAACTATTTCTTGAAGTATGAAAAATTTCAAAGAAACATTGGAACAATAAATTTTGTTCAACGTATACAGTCTGTTGTCATAGGCGCATTAGAAAAGAAATTTATAAAAAAAAAAGAACTTCGGAGAGCATATTCTACACTTGCCTCGATGTACGTCTTGTGGCAGTAGTGTTGTACTTTCTACTGATGAAACTGGCGGGTTATGTTGTGAAGAAAATAAAAATGAACTTTCTGTAACGATAAACATTACATTGTACAAATTAAATCAATGGTTCATTGGTAATAATTTCACCCCAAATTTAAATAAAACGGCCTACCATAAATTCAATATATGAAATACACAAAACATATAAGAATAAATTATAAAAGATATTGCTTTGAAACTGCGAGGTACAGATGTATTTGGTTTATACTAAAAAAAATATATGTGGAGGATACGCGAGGACCGGGTATCGCACGCCGATTACAGACTTTATGAATGGGAGACCGTAGGAAATCTTCGTACCCCGGAGGGTGACATGAAATGAGGCCTCTACGATGCATAGGAGTCGGAATGAGAAGGAAAGGGGGAAACGAGATACCTGAGAAAACCCGCCGGCCAGTGACATCGTCAGGCACGATTCCTTTTGCGAAAATCTGGTGACCGACCCCAACGAGGATCGAGCCCGGATCTCTTTCGTGAAAATCGAGTGGCCACCGCGCCCCCTTGGTTTGTACATTGATAGCTTCTTATGTTGCAATAAACCAAATGCCAGTATTTTACCGAAACTTAATACTACTTGCGTATGACTCCGCTGTCTTACCACTTCATTGAATACAGCAGCACTCCATAAAATGTATTACGTGTATTTCCACTCGGTTGTATAATTTATCATTATGTTCTGCACAACACCCTCGCATCATAAACAAATATTTCGAATCCAAAAATGAGGTTTAAGAATGTATTCAGCTGCAAAGAAAGCAAGCTCCTGCCGTCCCCTCTCCAAAAATATTAATTTTCAAACAGTATACTTTCAATCCATACATATATACACATTAAATTTATTATAATGTACCCCTATTGCTTCAATACGAACTCAGATGTACACCAGAATAATATTAGAAACAAATCATGTTTTCACCTCCCCACCAAAAATTATTCCAAAAATGTTCATACTTCTCGGGCATCAAACTAACCTAGGTGAATTAAGTAAAACAGACACTATGAATTTTAAATTTAACCTAAGAAATGTTATAGTAAAACACAGGTAATATTCAGATAATAGATATTTAATTCACCACTGATAATGCAGTTGGTACTGGCAATTAAAACTTGCTAGAGTAGTTATGCTACGTCAAAATACAATATTTAAAGATACTATTTAAATACTGAAAAGTAGCCTCCAATTTATGCACTTGATATGTGTAGCTCATATTTCACTTGAATTGCTTATGTATTTTTTTAAGTTTTATGAATTTAAGACAAGTCACAGTATAACTTACAACTTTCGGTTTTTTAAGTTACATAACTTGATTACAAGTATGGTGAACTACTTGTTGTTTTATTTGGTATGTTAAGAAAAATATTGTAATATTGTATAAATTTGCCAAGGTATATGCCGTCGCTGGGGTTTGGGTTGCACCGATCTGATTAATTTCATTTGATATGACATATTAAGATAACAATCACTGTAAATTATTGCTTTGTTAATTTAAGAGGCGGCAAGCCTCTACTTAAAATACAAAACTTGTGGCTAAAAGTCACCCCGAAATTGTGCAGAGTAACCCCACTTTATTTTATTTTCCCAGTGTGTCTTGCCTCCCAGAAACCTTTGGATATGAGGCAGAAGAAGTAAATCGCAGCTGTGTGCGTGTGTTGGCAGATAGAACGGACGGCCAGAAGCTGTTCTTCGAGCTGCCAGTGGCAGTGCTGACAACCTCGAACATCGTGTTCTTTGTGCTGACCGCGAGGAACTGCTACCGTGTCAAGGCGGAACTGCAGCGACTGCAGAGCAAGGAAGGCGAGCGGGGCAAACGTCGCTTCGAGGCCAACAAGAACAAGTGAGCATCTGCTATCAGTACACCTCACATATTGTAGCGACCGCATAGTCTCTGTCAAGGCCACGCCCAGAAGTCTTACACAGATTTTGACTATATACTCTATATACTATATACCTACATTGTTTCACAACAAATAAATCACACATTATACCTGACTAGCTGAACCCTTAAGACATTATCCTGCTATTGTACATATAAAAATGTATGTTGATTAAGTTGCGAATCCTTCCCCACTCCTTCCTTTCATTCTGTGGGTATGCGTTTGTGCCCCTGTGTGTCCCCCTAAAAACTTTTGAACCCGTGGCCGAATTTCATCAAAATTGGTTCAGATATAATAATTTGTAAGCTGTATTTCGTTTATGCCGTGTTCTCATTTATAAAACGGCAACAATTTTAATATTTTTCGGTCATACAAGATAATGAAAGAAACCGTACTGTAGAATTTCATCGGACTAGGTACACATAAATAACCCAGTAAGGTATCTATATATAATTTATTGTAATTAGTTCGTGCTTCTTACATAGTTTCGAAATGGTGGCCATTAGCATATTTTTATCAAAACATGCCATATGTGAAGAAATATTTCTCCGAATTTCATCAAGCTCGGTACACATATACAACATTACAAACTGACTTGACTTTTGTTTCTTTCGTTTACACTACGTTTATATTTACAACGGTGGCATTGTTTATATTTTTAGCATAGTGTTTCACATCGAAGGAAATATTATTCCGAGTTTCATAAAATTGGTACACATATATCAAATGCAAAATTGACTTCACTTATTTATTTATTTGTCTTAATGTTATGTGGCGAAGTTAAGGCGAACTCGCCTTGTCTTACACTTAACCACAATATAAACACAATAAGAAAGCATTTCACAATGTAACCGGAGAATAAAAGGAAATGCTGAATTTACATAGCTAAATTAATTAATACCATTGCAGCATTAAAGTTCAAATTTTTTAGAAAGAAATAAGAATAAATTTAAATCACAATACAATAAAGAAATCAAAAAAATAAAAATTATCTATCATATTCACTCACACATTCAAACATAGGTACACGTCATCTTCCACTATTCATGCTTGACATTGATATTCTCTAAGATAGTACAGCACAACTTTTTTGAAATTGGAAGACTGGATATATTTCTGCCTCACTGAGTCTCCATGTGCATTCCAAGAGCGTGCCGTGGTTACCATAAATGTCTTGGAATAGGCTTTTGTGCGATGCCTAGGTATCAACATAGATAGTTTATCCTTCGAACGAGTACCAACATTTTGGCAGGAGAGAAAGGTAAATTTCTTATAGAGATAGGGCCGGGATTTAGAATACGAAACGTTTCTTAAGAGTTGTAACCTGTGGAGTTTACGTCTATGTACTAGCTGTAGCCATGACAACTTTCCGTAATAACAATAGACATGGTCACGGGTTTTAAGATTAAATATAAAACGGATACATGAATTTTGAATTTTCTGTAATCTATTTGCCTGTTCTTCTGTAAGGTCGCCATAAATTACGTCACAGTTATTATAACATAGAAAAATCCTTTACTCATATTTTATAATGGCGGCCATTTTTATTATAATTTAGCGCAGTATGTAATATCTAAGGAGATTTTTTTTCCAAATTTCATTACACTTAGCACACATATAGTATTTAGCAAGCTAACTTGACTTTAGTGTATTTAATTTATTGTATTTCGTATTTTCATTATGTCAGCCATTTTTTGCATGTGTAGCATAATATGACAAATTTTAGAAAATATTTTCCAATGTTCATTATCGTAGTACTATATTAGTACTTATTAAGCTGAGTTGACTTTTTATGTTTTGTTCATTGTGTAGTTATGCGTTCAAAATAGTGGCCAGTTATATATTTTTAGCATAATAGGACATTCCTTAGAAAATCTATTTTTTATTTCATCGAACTTGGTGTACATATATACAACTTAGTAAGCTGTCTTGACTTGTGTATATTTTGTACTTCTTTTGTTGATAGTTATAATTGCGCTAATTTTTAATTTTTATTTGCATGGTATGACACATCTGAGGAAATATTTCTCCGATTTTTATTAATACGGGTACACGTATGCTGCTTCGTATATTGACTTGTCTTTCCGGTATTTGGTTCATTCTGTGTTCAAATTTTCAAAACAGTCTATTTTCAGCATTATATTATATTTGAGGAAACAAGCCTCCGTTTTTCATCAAACTCGGTAAGCATATTCTACATAATAAGGTGACTAGAATTTTGTGTATTTCGGTTATTCTGTATTCATATTTTAATAATGGCGGCTTTTATTTATACTTTTAGCATAGTACGGCATGTATGAGGGCAATATTATTCCGCATTTCATTCAACTTAGTACACATATACACCTTACCAAGCTGACTTTTCTTTTGTGTATTTCGTTAATCCTGTGCTGACTTTTTTTTTCGAAATGGTAGCGATACTCATAATTGTAGTATAGTATAGCGTATCTGATATAATATTTTTCCCGAATTTCATTAATTTTGGTTAATTTTGATTCACGCATGTTGCTTAGTATGTTGGCTTGACCTTCATGTAATTTGTTCATTTTTATGTTTATGTTTCTAACATGATGGCCGTTTATATATATTAAGCATAGTTTGACTTCTGTGCAAATATTTTTCCGAAATTCATTACATTTGGTGCAGTTGTACTTATTAGTAATCTGCCCCGACATTTACTTTTTATTTTTTTCGTGTTATTATTTTCCAACTAGGGGGTATTTGAAAATGTTTTCCGAATACACGAAATATTGTAAAAAAATGTTTCACAATTTCATCGAAAAGGATACCCATATTATACTTACTCAGTTTATTTGAAGTTTTTCGTACATTTCGTGCTGGTATTTTAGAAATTGAGTCTGTTTGAACGTGTTTCGTGTGATGACTAAGCCATTTTTTTAGAACTGCTTAGTTTTTGGAATACGTGTAGAACTTGGCAAGGCAACTTGAGTTTTACGTTTTTGTCCATGTCCAGTTCGTATTTTCTAAACGCCGGATCTTTGAATATACTTACACGAAATATCTAAGGAACCGTTTTTCAGAGTTTCATTAAACTCAGTTTTCATATACTTGAAAAGTTAACTTGAGTTTTATGTGATTAGTTTATGCGGTTTTCATCATTACAGCAAGCATCTGATGACTATTCCCAAGTTCTTCAGACTCTGTACTCATTTAGTGCTACGTAAGGTTATGTTAATTTAAAAGTATTTGGTCTGTTTATGTTAAGTAACATATGTAACCTAATTTAGAAGATTTCATGACATGCACACAAATTTTTAATACAATATATATCAAGAACAGCAAGCAGATAGAATGGCCATTTAATATTTATTTAAGTTGTAATGCAAGGCTTTATTTTGTTGTATCTCCACCGCGATAGAATATAGCACGAGAATAAACTACTTCATCGACATTTCATATTCCTAGATGTACGTAAACTATTTTAACATTTAGGGTTAATTAGCACCGACTTTGAGAAAGTAGGATTATTAGTAATGCTGGTAACTTCTTGTGTAATTTTAATTTTCGTTAAACTTTTCGTTCTATTGCCAGCGGGGTCATTAGATACGTTTATACACAACGTCATACAACGAAAGGATGTAGGAAAGAATTTGGCCAAGACACGTGCGTTGAGAACACAGACCAATGTTCATCTAAAGTGTTTTCCAGAAATCAAGGAAAACAGGAATCAGAATGGTCTGAGAAGTATATCGTACCCGCATCCTCCTTATAGCTAACGCAATAGAAGCTGCCCTATTTTATGCTAAAACTATCGTGTAGACCATATTTATGGTACGTACAGTAAATTTTGTTTTTCATTGTGAGTAGCACTACATAATGTTAACAGAAACTACCAAAAGAATGGTTACAGTTTTCTGAAGTTTGGAATTATACCCACCAGAATATAACACTAAGAGTGTTTATTGAACGTTGGCAAAAGCATACCTATGATATTGGCAAGAGCATACCTATGATATTGTTCTTATGAAACTGATGAGCAAACAATTCGTCTAGTGTCACTCATCGTTTATGGTGAACTTTTTATGACGTAATTATATAAGGTCGATTCTGGCGCAAATGGTTACACTAGAGGAATTTTTCGCACTAACAAAATATTGCACACACACACACACATAACACTACACACAGATACACACACCTATATGCATCATGTACACACACATATATATAAAAATACCCATAAAATGATAAATATAAAATATTGCTACACCTATCTAGGTCTAATAATCTATCAACAGCTAAATCGTAATGCTCGGGCTTGTAACGCAAAATAAATATAATTAACTGTATGGTCACCGATTTTACATTTTTCTCCAAGAATTCCAGTATAGGCAAAAATATTAATTTTCAATGTGGCATTAAGTGTCTTGCCACTGCATCATATGACACGGTGCAGCTTGTTGTGGATTGTGTTTTTTTTTCTACGAAATCATTCGTCGTTTGCCAAAAATGATAATTTACGGAAAAGAAAAGTCATCGACGATTGTGTTATACTCTTGTCAAAGCACCACGCAAACTATGAACACAGCATCGATGGACTCCGTCATTGTTTTAAAAATTCTCGTAGTCAGGCTGTCGTAACTCAAAATTTAGAAACGAATGCATGCGAAATTCAGATACAGCAACGCATTGAACCTTGGTAGAAGTTTTTCACCAACACTTATATAAGATTACCTCTTATAACTGATCAACGGAAGGCCTGCACACAAGATCAGTGCTTGTTGCATAGTGGCGGTGCGGTATGTGATGCGCATATCAAATTCGCTCTTAGCGTTGTTCGATGCCGTGCCATAAAACTTGAGGCGGGCGGCACCCTCTAGGCCGACACGTTATAACCGACGTTATTTAAAGACGTCAGAATGTTACAGAGGCGATCTCTGTTTTTCGTCTCAGTCGCCTGACCCAGTTTCTTGCACTGTTTACATTCTGCGCGTGTTTGTAACCGCTGTAAGATGTCATTAACATTGACTCTAGGTCTGCAAGACTCGAGACTGTCTAACCTGATTTTATTTGGTCCCATTTAAATAAATGTTTTTCCGCAACCAGACTGATGCATGCAGCTAACAATTTTTTATTTCAATTTTACATCCTGCTACCTGTGCCGGCCATTTGTAGCAATGTCCCTTTTTCTGTTCCTTTACTGGAATTTTTTGGTGCCGTGTTCTGCCCCTGTACTCCGTTCCCCTACCTTTTGTATGTGTAAATATTTCTGCAGAAAACTTTGTATGCGCACACATTACAGTTAAATGGATGAGAGGAAAAAGGTAAGGATTAAAGTTCGGCCCACTTTCAGGAAAATGTGAAATACTTCTTTGCCTCTAAACTATAGATTGAATGGGAAATTTTAGTTTGAAATTTGTTTGTTAGGATTTGATGAAACGGAACATTACCTTTAAAAACATGGTACATTTCATGTACAGAAACTTATATGTCTTAAAATTTTAAGAAATCTTTTCCATTTTGAACACAATGATTAAATGGTACTTTGAAGTTCGGTAAAAAGTAATTTACAAATTTGTTTTCATAATATAAGTGCTGTTAGTTACAAGAAGATTAAGTTCTATATCATCATACCCACTCTATACAAATCACACATTTACAACGTTACCGTTGTTCATTCACAATACTTTAGACTACATAAATAAAAGAAACACTACTGCTGCGAATAGCCAATAATGCCATAACTCTGAGGTTAGGAAGGGGATGTTTTGTATTTCTACAAATCACTTCGAATTACAAAGTCCTGCAGCAGTTTAAGGAATCATGAAATCCATTATTTTTTTTTTTTTTTGTCTTTAGGTACACGTGAAGTACATCTTTGCTATTTCAGTCTATTTTACTTTTTCATTTCACCCATTTTTTTCATTAGAGTTTACAAAATATTTACTACCTCGTTTTGACCCATCACCCCACTTTGCTCCTTTCCCCGTGAATGGTATTTTTAAGAAACCTCGCAGGCACACGCACAATTCACAAATTTTTTTACAAATTTTTTTGGGTAAACTGTTTCTACCCTATACACCATTTTATTTTACCCCCCCCCCCACTTTTTTTCAGCCATTAAAAGGGCAAGTATAATATTTTTGCAGATATCTTCAAGGGCATACGCGCAAAAACTCACTTAAGGACTCTGCCTACCTCAGAGCTCCGGCGGCAGCAAGGATAGGGTGTTACAGGTTAAATTATATTCCTAAGTATCTCAGTAACTTTCAAACCTACATATATGCCACCAACTTTTTTTGCTCAGTACGATACGGGCCACACTGCTTTGGAATGTTTTAGCAAGTTATATCAATACCCTGAAAACTTTGAGCAAATAAATCTTTTTGTGCCGATTAAACACTCGAAACCCCGTACTCATAAATTTCTTTTCCCGTTTTTGTTTACATAGCAGTATTCTCCTCTTCTCAATGCAGAAAATTGTTTCCATCTGAAAGCGATATCTCAAAGGGTGACAGAGCTACACGGAATTTAGTTTAACATGTAAAACCCTAGCCTTGCTCCCGCCGCGCTCCGAGGTAGGCAAAAGCCTTAAGTTTCATCGAATTCTGATGAATGGTATAGGAACGCATTGATGGCGAACAAACAAATAAACAATATTTATTTTATATACTAGGAGTTTAATAGTATACACCTGTAGATATTTTTGCAATTGGCGACGCATCGTTGTGCAAATACTGTCACTATTTTCCTAGGCATATCATATTTACGTCACCCTGAATGTTATCAGGTGCAGGTAATTCTACTAGGCCTCGCATCAGTTAACCTCGACCAATAACTAATGTTGATTGTAGCTTGTAGGAAAAATGTTTTCAGTTAAAGCTGCGGAAAACATTAGACGGGTCTGCTTTCAGGACGCAGACTACATTTCATTATAGTATTATTAATGCAAGTCTGAATGTATCGCCGATGTATGGAAACGGATCCAAGGTACAAAAAAGAAAGCACTATATAAAGTCCCCATGTATCCATGGTGAGCTAAAGCCGCCATTTTGTACAATTGCGCCTAAAATTTCTTTCCTGCTAATATCTCATTAACGGTGAATTTAGAGAAAACCTTACTTAGAAAAAATTATTGCCGTATAAATCTATACACAACTTAGGCCTAGTATATATTGTGTGTGATTAATAATTTTCGCGCTAATTGCTCCAGATTCTAGGAGGGCCTCATAAATGGGCACAGGAAAATGTTTATTTTATGTAGTACTTAAATGTCTCAGTAATATTAATGTATATGTGGTATTTCAGTTTGGACTAGTTATTCATACACGCCTGTTTTAATCTTCGGTAAATGAAGTGAAGTAAAGTAAAGAGAGTTTGATCAGCAATTAACATCAATGTTTAAGCGTTGGTGAGCGGTGACATTATGTGAGTATGGAGTAAGGCCAGGATGAAAGGCGGGGTAGATAGGAAACGGGAGATTCCCAAGAAAATTCGCCGACAAGCGGCATCATCCGGCACGATTCCCACGTGCGAAAATCCGGGAGCCAACGTCGCCGGGAATCGAGCCCAGATCACCTTGTTGGAAGGCGAGTGCTTTATAGTCACTGCAACAAACGCGGCCCCCTTCGTTATTCCTTGTTAGCTTTCAAGACAAGAACTCTTACCCCTCAGCCCTTGTAACTGTAATAACACTGGAATGTTGTCAGCTAAAAAATCTCAATCAATTTGACAAATGATTAATACACTTTCTCCAGCCAATTAATAATTATTTTACTGGTTTCCACGCCACTTTTGAGGTAAAGTATTTGGAGGTTGTTTTTGTGGTATCTCCGTTAAACCTATTCTACCTTGCTGTCAATGGAAGTATATGGCAAATATATCTAAGCCATTATGATCTTTAGAAGTGTGAGTGTTTAGTTTCTTTACTTTCGTCTATTACATATACAAATTCCAACGGTGATGTTTTAGTACATGCAGTTCCGTGGTAATAACTACAGTTGTTTGAACATTTCAACCCTGCCTTCTTGCAACCCCACCATTGTTCTCAACGTTTGGAACAGCTGCAAAGTACGATGTTTGCAAAGCGTTATGCAGTAAACTAAAGAAGCAACGAGTGAATTGACAACGTTTAGGATCTCTGCGTTGGATGAAAACACACAGTCGATGGTCACTTGGAATTCATCAGCAACTAAATCTATTTACAAAACCAACAGTACCAACTCCTACGCATCAATATACAATTACGACTTTGCCAACACAAAGTTTCGCAGCCTTTTCGGAGCAGGAAGATATGTGTTTGTTTCTGTTTTCTGCTACCCCCACTGAAGTGGTTGAAGCTGCAGACCATGCCATGCCTGTATTTGGTGGTACACGCTAAAAAAATACAGACGCGAAGCAGCAGTGACAGGAGGAATACTGGCTAACATTACCTCCTTATTGCTGTCGACAGCAGCATTCTTAAAGCACTTGCTTATGTAACGCTCTAATTATATTTCAGACTCAGGTTCTTTGTACCTACAGCACAAAAGATAACTTGTTCTTACTTGGCCAATTTTTAATCTTCATGCATCTATATCCAATAATAATGATACAATCTCTTTCAGTTGTTTATTTTTCATGGGGAATTTTAATGATGATTCTTTGCCTTTGCGAAAGAATGCGAACGTAGTATCAAAAACGAGAAATGCATGTGGAAGTAAATAAAGTCCTTTCTATTTCCAGGAAAACGTTTCAAAGATTTTCGTGAATAGTTAAATGTCTCACTATTTCTTTTTCAAGTTTCATAAACGTAATACAGATGTCCGCTGGAGTGTGATGTAACTATAAACCGAATAAATCTATATCCTCACCGGCTATGAATACATTAATGTTCAATGCGGTCTGTATGATTATTAAGTCAGCAACCTTATGTGATTGTTTAACAACAATGATAGCTTCTTGAACTGTATTGTATATCCTGTAAACAAAGCGACTCTTATATATACTCTTCGTTAGAAATGCATCTCGCCCCACAGTTGCAGTAATTTTTCTTCGAATACAATTTCTGCGCATTTTGGGGTTACGTATCGCCTGTTATATTCTCAAGTTGTTTTGAACAGTCCACATTTTCGCCATGTCTGTCATTATACATTCACAATACGTTGTCGATTATGTTTTCTGATATCAGCGACATGAGCTCATAAAAATGTCTTGACATGAACTTTGCGGAGACCAATATACATGATGCATAAGAAATCCTCCATCAGTATCATACAACTTACGTTGCCTAGATAAATGAATTCGATTCTTGTCCTTAAGTATGAACAATTACTAAAGGACAGAATAATTCGTTTTATGAATTGCTTCATTATAGAACAAAGTCAATGGCACAGGAGATGATTAATATGTGAAAAAATCTTCAAGTTCTGATTTTTCTTCTGCAATTCACAAAAAACTGCTGAAGGAGAACACACGTGGTTACAGGGAAAATTTAATTTCTAACCTTCACAGAACCGTTCATATCAGATAATGTCTTGACTCTGTTTCTTCTACTAAGTTTAACATCATGGAAGTCGCAACGAGTTTACACCGACAGTAAATGTGGCATAACAGTTCACAATGCAATCACCAATCAGTCCGGTTGCTGGGGAAGATGCATTTGCCTCACACAAGTTCATAAAGTTGCAGGTGTCGCTGTGGTCTCTTGAAATGCGTGAAGTACTCAACATAATGTATTGTTAATTTGTGTTAAAAGACACAGAAGCATATTCTCCCATAATAGGGTAAATTTTCAAAGTTTACCTAGATTTATAGTATCCACTTGTTTACTACATACACTCTAAATCTGAATTAGCGAATATTCACCGATTCATGCTGATAGATGGAGCAGTTTTAACAATTTGAATCAATGAATGTAGTCACTGTTTAATTTATGAATATTCAGTGATTTCCTTCAAGAGTGCCAACGTCTCACAAGTGAATCAGTGAATATTAACAGGTTTTTCCAGTTGTTTTCAAAGAACAGTTTTCACTTACTGAATAAGTGAAAAATTACTGGAAAATCTGTGAACATTCACTAATTAACTTGTAGAATGTTGGCACTCTTAATCGGAATCAGTGAATAGTCGCCGATTTCACAATGGTTTCTCACTGATTCAATTTGTGGGAACTGCTCCATCCATCGGCGTGAATAACTCAATATTCACTAATTCAGATTTAGAGTGTACTCCTTCCAACTGCGAGCTAGAGTAAGACCACCTCTGCTTTTCATCATATTCATGAGACTTTATTCAGCTATCAAATCTGTCAAAAATACATATCATTATTTCTCTGAGAGTCTGAACGTATAAAATCCCCTCTGTGTAAACATTTCACGCAGCACACCTCACGACAAATGTCTCAGTTTGAGAATGTAGTTATTAAGATTACAATTTATAAACAGGCGAATAAAGGAGGCTACAATTTAATTGTAGAATATCAAACGCCTAAAACTTGAGGCGTGGCAGAGATTACTCTGGAACATGTTTTAAGATGTAGCGCCAGAAATATGAGGCTTAAAAAAAAACACGATATAATTTTGATGGATAATTTACCATCGATTAATTTTCGTTCGGCATATTTTGCTCTTAAAACAAACGAGATATTCATATAAAACTTGTTTTAAGCATAACTTTTACAAGAAGTGGAAATGTTTAACGTCTCCACGAAAATAAAAACAATTTTTCTTAATTTATTTTTATTTATGCCAATTTTATTATAAATAGCCTGGACGAAATGTACAATTTTTCAACCTGTTGTATCTATTACCTTAGTAAAAGGAGAACCCTACACGAGTTCGGCAGAGATGTAACAAAAATCTGGGTCCGCATATACGTGGGCAGTTATAATTTATTCATTGGCACTCGAATCTTTAATTGGCCTGAATCTGTGTGGACTTCCAACAGATTCGACTGTGCAATTGCGAAGTGTTTATAAGACACGACAATTGAGAAGGAATTATAACTTAAAGTTTCGTAAATTATTTTAATGTGCTACCTAAGGAAATGAGAAAATTGTGAAAACATAAAAATGATAATGAAAAGTGTTTTTTCGATATGTTTCAGGCTTGTCACTACCGCCAAGTTGTTCGTGGTGATGGGAGTCACTTGGGCACTGGAGTTCATTGCCAGCTTGATGGAGGATAGGAAGAACCCGCTATTTATCCTAGCGGACATTGCGAACTCTTTACAGGTATTTATATATCTATATATCTGTGAATAAATCGATCTGTGTATGTATGTTCCCTATGGACTCCAAAACTGTTGGAGGAGTTTTGATGAAATTTTCTTGCAATCTTCAGATTAGCCAAGCGGGTGATTGTGTGAAGTTTGGTAGCGATCAGATCAACATAGTTTTTTTTTGTGTCATATTTTTCCTACAAATTATTTAATAAATAATATTTAATGATAAATTAACTAATTAAGGGGATCAAAAATTTAAAGCATGCTACATGTTAATGTATACAGGCTATAAATAGTTAGTGAAACACGGGTCGCTAATTTTACATATGAATTTAAATCAAAATTCATCTTTGAGAGTACGAAATCACAAGATGTTATATATGCGCTGCGAAAAATTGCACTTACGATGATCCTTATTGCATCCCGTATTGTAATTAAATAGACACAGAGATAGTATCAAGGTGTCATACGGTGGGCGTAACGTGAGTGCAAAATACCTGAAAATATATTTTTTGGAAGCATCCCAAAGCTTGATATTTAATCTGCCCCAGAGAATAAATATTCTGAGGAAAATATTATACGTAATAAGTCACACAAAACTGCAGATTACAATTTGCACAGAACACACGTAGAAAGGTTTTGTAAATTCAACCGTATATATGCTTGTATATTACCAAACAAGCGTGTAAAACTTAAATCAACGACATTTTTTGGTTGACTGTCAGATTTATTTATCTCAACAAGAAGGTTAAAAACAGTTAAGTATACACTTTGACGTACTACAAGTTGGCCGTTACAATTCTATATACAAAACTTAGGCCTAGTAAATATTGCGCGTGAATAATAATTCTGATTTTAAAAAATGACAACAATCTACACAGAGAAAACTGTTTGATACAGTGAACTCTATGTCTGTCTGAATAGAGCCAAATAAGCGTATAAAACCTGAGTCAACCAAACATTTGGTTGCCTAGTAGATTTATGTTTTTCAACAAAATTGTTAAGTACAGTAAAATGTACATTTTGTTAGAATATGAACTAAATATTTAACCTGATTTATATAATTTTTGGTCTTTAAATATATTTCTGGATCAAATACATAGTTGTTTCGCAGTATACAGACTTATAAAGGGTTTATTGTACATAATTTTTTTTCCTTGGTGTAGCTTGATTGACAACACTATTTGTATTGCTTGTTCAAGAATTTGTTCTGTACTAGAACTGACATAATATTAAGAAGAAAGAAGAAATTGCATTGCTCGTTTTACAAAACATATTATTACTTGTACAGTACCGATTGTTGTCAGAACTGTAAGATATGGCAATTATTTTTTTTTAGTAAGATTTTCTCTAAACTCGCCGTTAATGAAATATTAGCAAGAAACTAATTTAAGGTGCAATTTTACAAAATGATATCATTAGCTCACCATGGATAGATGGGAACTTTATATAGTGCTTTCGTTTTGGTACCTTAGATACGTTTCCATACCTTGGCGATATTTTCTTGAATGACAATACATGTAAAATTTAAAACAAAAACTTGTGGTACATGTATTAACCAACGGTAAGGATTGTAGAGAGCAGCTGTCATTGAGAAAACCAACACAACACTTCATATAACTTGCAGTGCAATATAATAATGACTAGGGCCCGGTAGTTATCGCGAAAATATTTTTGCCCCACTTTGTTTCAGTGTCTTACGTGCATCTCAACTTCAAGGTTATTGACAGAGTGTTCTTGCGCAGAGTTGTTATTAACTTGACTGTGCCAATCAGTATACGGATAACTGCGTCACGTCACGTCTGTGATTTGCTGGTTAAACCGCCAGACGCAGGGGGTTACGGCATCCACTCACTGACCACAAAGCAGATATGCAGGTGCGCACGTAATGCACTGAAACAATGTGCTGCAAAAATCTTTTCACGAAAATTACCAGGCTACAGTAACAACTTAGGTGAACTATTCATGCATCAACTATTTATTGCATGCACTTCACGTTTTTCGTTTAAATCTTACACGTATTTTCATACACACTAAATACTTTTAAGTCAGTTTTAAATTCACGATACACTATTTTTGTGTATATAATTATTTTTCTTTAAAGTCTTGTGTGTGTAGGAAAAATCGCAATAGATTTCGAACAACCGAAATTTGTATCGAACAGTCAAACAGAGAGAAAAGACAGCGAGTTAATATTGCATTGTCACCTAGTCCTGAGATTATATGTTTTATGTGTCAAGGGTCTGTGTCATCGGAAAGTTATTTTAAAGCGGGGTATTATTTTTTTCATTTAAATAACTGTTTCAAAAATTTCCCTCCAATATTGTTTTGACATTCAGTTTTGATGTATACTTAAAGTTTCAAGTCTCTAGTTCATCGGGAAGTTATTAAAAAAAACGATTGTAAAGTTTTTACATAAAAAACAGCTAGACAAGAAAGCGAGATAATAAAAACGTAGTACCTTTAAAATTCTGTACTTTTTTGCCGGTGACGTGGTTGATTTAGGTACGTAAATGGTGGATTCAAGCATGGGTTAAATGTGCAGTTCATTGTATGGACAGAGCAGCAATAAGCAGTATTACCAACTGAGTCATTAAAAAGGTCCCTAGGAAGTTACTAAAAGTTTATTTTCCTTAGTTAAGTAAATTAATTTACACCTACACAAATACATATAAATAATCATTCGTAACGAGTAACTTAAGAGACAAAATATTCCTTGGTAAGCCAATTAGAGCTAGAATAAGGATTTCATAACAGACGATAAATAAAATATTATTATTTGATATATTCAATTACAGAGGATAAAAATAGCGTTAAGTTTTTCACTTTTTAGACAGACATAAAAGTTGCTGGAGCACTCGCTAGTAGCAAACTAATAAATGTTTCTCCCCAGCTGCACTGAAAAGTCACAAAATCTACCGATACATTAGTTAAAGTTGGCAACACTGGTGTCTGAAGGAGAAGGTCTTGTGTTCGCAGGGAGTGTTAATCTTCATTATCTTCGTGCTGAAGAGGAAGGTGCTGCAGAAGCTGGGAGAGCGGCTGCGAGTGAAGACATGCCTTGAGAGAGGTCGCAGCGCAGACCGGCGCAACGCCGCGGCCGGAGGTCGAGGTTACGATCTGTGGCGCATGCGCAAGATCTCCAGCAACTCTACGCTCTACACTAACTCTACAATGGTACCGAGCATCGCTGGCGTCGCTGGCAGTAGGGACAAGTGATGTGTCTCCGCTGTGGAGCTACGTGCTACATCCTGGTGGCATCAGCATTCCTCTATCGTGTACTGCCATGGGCATTGAATGTATATAGGTTCAGAAGTCGTGAAGGGTTAGGTAGGACTTACCATGAGCTCATCCCCAAGGAATTATACTGAGTTCAACATAGGTCCCGTGTAGCTAAACACAAATGACACATCAGTGTCATTTAGCCGAGAGAATGCTAAAAATTATTTGGCCGTTAGACGAAATGTATGTGCTGGGTCTGAGCTGGCCACAAGTAACAGCTGTATTCTGTCCACAACTAGCCCATCGTGGCAGCTTCTTAAAGGCTGAGGGAGTTCAGAGGCCTTGGAATATTTACCGTTGAGATTCGGTAATTGTCAGCAGTGTTGGAAATTGATGGAGTTGCCAATGAGAAATATTTCCATTTATATATCACACTTTCCTGTCAGCTAGAGCGACGTTACTATCGAGAAACGATACTAACTATCGACTTCACTGCTCTTTGTAGCATTGAAGACATTCGATGTGCCTAGTTGTCGAATGAAAATTGTACATTTTGACAGTCGTAAATTTTCACGAAAGTCGTTATTGAGTTAGGCAAAGCATATTAAGCTTACATCTTTACAATGTTATTAACATAATTTAAAATGTATGTCTATGAGATATATTTTAAGGATAATTTAATTACTTGGAAACTGCAAATGTAATGTTTTCAGCCACTTTTCGAAATGTGAGGAAAAATATAGAAAACTATTGCAGTTAATTTATGTCAGAATTGTAACACAAACGATCAAATGGGTATCTGAGTGATGTTTTATGCGATGTCTTTTGTTAAGTGCATTAAATATGATTCAAAACGTCACGGTTGAATACCTTCATAGCCTAACTCATTTACTCGTAATCTGAAAGATATTTAGCGCCTAGTATATTTTCTTATATTTACAAGTAAAGTACTGTCGAAATTTCCAGTAGAAGAATAGATTAAACACACAAGCAGCATTCCTTATCTGGATAATTTTTTATACAATTACATAAGTGCTGAGGATATAAGTAAAGGCTTTTAAAATACACAAATATATGTGTGAAATTATTTTTAATTCTTTTTAGGATTAATATCTTTAAAGTTATTAAATAATTACAAAACACAACATAAAAATCTTGTCAATAGATCTGTTTATAACTATAATATCAGTCTAAATATATTATTATTTTAATAGCATATGTATAATGCTTATATTGTATACACACAGAAACTCTAGTCATATAACAATTCGTAATTTTTTGCTATAATCAATAGTTAATGCTATTCTCTATTGTGTTTCAAGTATTTTGATTTTATGAATTCTGTGTAATTTTGTATTTACTGTAATTTTTTTAATAAATATCGAATGTATGAACAAAACATATTAATGTCTTATAGTTTCTTACTCTGTAACCCAAACCAGCTAACTAATGTTATCGAATCTTGAATCTTATTGTTTAGTTAATTATTATTATAAATAGTACGCAACTTCCAGTTATCACAGTGGGTAGTCTAAAACATTCAGAAAAATGTCTATTTCAGTCACTTTTTTTATAATTTTCGTAAATGCTTGTTTAACATATATGTGTAAAAGTATCGTATAAAAGCGCTACACAGATTATGCTGTATTAACGAAAATTACGAATTCCATTATACAATTGAGAAAAAAATAAAATAATATACTACAAATCCTCTAAATTTTAAGTTTAACATGGCAAGCCTAGCCCATTTCATTTCGTATTTTCATTGTACTGCTAATGAAATTAAATCATTAAGATTTTAAAATTCAAGGGCTGCACTAAAATTGCTTGACATGAGAAATTAAACACGAAGACACAACATTTTTTAAACATTCATTTATAGATAAAAAATAATTTTTGAGAATTTGCATGGTAAAAGAATAAAACACGATGGTAAGACTATATTTTTATAGTGTCTTCATAGTTTACTTCTTTTTAATATTTTGTTAATGTTTGCTGAAAATGGCAAACGCGTTTCAATGAGTTTATTTCGAGCACAACATTATTTTAAAAAATTTAAGTCAATTAAATACGAAATATTTGACCTTAAACAGCGTTACAATATAGATGTCATACGAAATATTTTTTTCAGTATACTTTATGGTAATGACGTGTTAATTTTTTCTTCACCATGCAAGATGCTGAAAATATTGTAAATTAAACACAGATTCACTTAGCACATGTAACGATGTATTTTATCTTTTTAATTAGTCGGCCATTTAATTAGGCTAATTAGTTAACACGGACTATGTTCGTGTGAGGAAATTCACCATATAACTTTTGAAAAAATATTATATTAGCATTAAAGCACCAATTATAAGGTAAAGCCAAATATTAATTTGTCTCAAAATCAGCATAATTATTAAAGAGACGTATTCAAATGTATTATTCATGGAGTCAGGCAAAACTGTCATCAGTTGGCTGTGATGAATTCGTCAGTTAAAAAGTTTCACTTTCTCTGTTAAATTTCTTCTAAAAGAGTAAATTATTGTGTAAAAATACAGCTTACTCAGCCCATTTCTTTTACCACACTTGAGTCGAAATTTTAAGAATGATCTGCGCTACGCTTTTTTCTCCATTATTTCCATTACTTGATACCTAAGCTGTTTAAGAGTCAGACATAGAATCTTGATTTAACACAAAATATTAAAAACACATTTTAAAAACCAAGCTTTTATTTAAAAGCTATAAAAATAAGAAAATAAACTTTAAATTAAATTAAATCCCTCGATTCGTTTCATTACACAATTTATGTGATACTAGTTGGCCGGCTGCGGCTTTGCCCGCGTGAAATTATGTAATGTAAACAGTAACTCTGGATAAAATATGCGATGAAGGCATTTAACAGATAGCGTACTCAATAACAGTAAACTATAATTAACTCTCTTAGCTCAGTGTAAAGAGCGCGCGCAATATGCTCGTATGATGTCATAGTAATTCCCATCGCGCAAAGTCTTGCACGGGATACGAACCCGTAACCCCACCCCTCCCACACCATAAACTTTATACAATATCTGAGTGAATGCTTTAAGGCAGGCCGTGATAATTATTTCGTATGTACAGGCTACAGTCCAAAGAGGTTTTATTTATGAGTAGGTTGGCAAAAGAAAAACAACTGTTGAATTATTTCTACCGTGAACATTCTCTTTTTTCTTGAGACTGTAACATTTTACTGCTTTTCACAGTCTTAATGTTCGAATTTCATAAAATCCTGAATTTGATTAGTAGATATTTGCATAAGTTTCATTCTTATAAATAAATCAGCTCGATATCTCAACGGATATAAGCGGTACAGACGATTATTTGAAAACACGTTTTATTTATTTTTTTTTTTTACAGCTTTCAAGGACGAATGTCGAAAAGTCCTGAAATTATTATTTTTATATTTGCGTGAGATTTACTTTAAAGCTAAAACCATTTCATTATTTCCACTGGTTTAGGAGATAAGTAGGATTGATTAAAAACGCGTTTTATTTTTTAAGAGCTTTCAAGGACGAATTTCGAAAAATTCTAAAAAATTATTTTTATATATTAATTTAAGCATCATTTTTAAGAATAAATTACCTCACTATCTGAAATGGTTTAGGAGAATGCACGGATAAATGAAAAACAATTTTTACGGCTTTTCACCCCCTTAATTTTCGAATTTCGTAAAATTGAAAAATTCGCCAGTACGTATTTCTCTGGGCAATAGTAGGGGCCTATGTAGTTTAAAAAAATTATGATAGTTGTCCCGGTTAATGAGATATCAAGGATTATTTGAAAAAAAAAAACATTTCACGCCATATCACACCCCTTAATTATCTAATTTCGAAAAATCCAATCTTAGAAGGTGCCTACGGGGCAAGGGGGGAGCTTCCCTCAAAATTTCATGGTTCTAGATACAGCGGTTTGGGCAGTGCATTGATAAGTTTGTGAGTGAGTGAGTCAGAACACTTAATTCTATATGTCTAGATAAAAACTTGCAGCGAGATATATCTATTTAAAAATTATTATTATTTTATATGAATTACTTATGTGAAGATCAAGTTTCATATCGCATTATTGTTAATTTGCACTGGTATAGTTTGCGACAAGCTTTTCTGTCATATGAATTCTGTAATGTAATAAATTGATGGGTTTGATTTTATTTAAAGTTTATTTTCTTCTTTTTACAGCATTAAAATAAGAGCTTGTTTTAAAAAGTTTTTTTATTGTTAATTTATTATATACATATTTTTAAATATTTTGTCACGGTGTTTCCACGAGTACCTAAGAAATGTCCGTCGGCCCACCCAGAGTTTCGTTTAGAAGGGTATATACAACAGAGTTCGTCCCGGTGACCTGAAGTAGTACGTTTACGATATCATGTTTGATCACGGTCGTAGAACAACAGGTCTGGACACTCGCCTATCTACCAATGTATTTTACTTGACCCCTTAGTTGTTTGGCTGTAGTTCGTCAAGTTATTGATGATGTCGTACTTTTTGGCGCTGTAAACTGGGCGGTCGGACTCAAACTCCACCCACTTTTTTCCATTGTTAACATTATAAAGTAAACAAAGATTGTCGGAGCCTTTTCTTAAATTTGTGAGCGAAGGAAGTATTTCATAAATTGATAAAAAATACTGTTTGATAAATTGTTTACCTTAGTGGCAGGGAAGTGGTCGGAGTTTGAGTCTGGCCGCCCTAACTGCAGTGCCAATAAAACACAATATTATCGGTAACTTGGTAAACTGCAGCCAAACAACAAGGGGCTCAAGTTTCCAGGCGAGTGTCCAGACCTGTTCTTCTACGGTCGTGTGTTTGATACACACTGATGCCACTCAGTCCTCGGCACGACCTCACCTTTACTTCGGTGTTTGGATGTATGCGCCACTTAGTTCAGCTTGAAGCTTACTTGTGCTTAATGAATCACAGTTCCGGGTTTGATTTCGGAATTTTATTCCAGCACTGCTATAATTTGCCCAGAGTGTAAGTCGATACCAGTTATGACACGAGCCCGCTAAGTCTTACCGTTTAGCCGGGCAGAGTACACCATCTCCTCGAAAATATGAACGCGGACGTCATTTTATTCGTATTATTCTCAGAAAACCCTTTCATTTGATACCCATATCATGGGAGTGCATATAAAATAACTATTCTGCCATTTTAGGCAGTCCGCCATATTGTATTTAAAATCGCGTCACTTAGCAAACCATACATTGACATCCAAACTAAACGTTTAAGCAAAATTTTATCTCAATAGTTTGAGGATAGCGGCTTTTAGAGTCAGTTGCAAAGTTTAACCCGAAAAATATACAAACATTGCAAGTTACATAAAATATTGTAATTTCATTACTATTAATTAATTTTATTCATATTGTTCTCAGCAAACCCTTTTATTTGATACCCATATCACGAGGGTGCATAAAAAATAACTAATCCGCCATTTTGGGTGGTTCGCCATTTTGGATTTAGAATGACGTATCATAGCTAACCATGCATTGTTATCCAAACTAAACGTGTATGCAAAATTTCACCTCTGTCGGTTGAGGACAAATGCTTTAAAAGTCAGTTGCAAGATTTAACTCGAACAAACTTGCTAACGTTGCAAGTTAAATAAAATCATTCAATGAAGCCTGTTTTTACGGTTTTCAGAAAAAAAAAAATATGACTGATTAGAATTTAACAATTTACAAATTCTGAAAAATATGACCTTGAATAAAGAGTGTGTGCAATTAGTAGGGACACGAAAATTTTACTAATTCAATGACCTGCAGTCCTGACCATTTTTTGTCCATTAGCTGCTACTCAGTGTAACAGCAGACAGTGAATGAATAGATGGGACTTGAGTGTGAATAGTACAATGGATTCTAGCACGTAGGTCATTGAATTAGTGAAACTTTCCTGTCCCTAGCGATAGGAAAATATATATTTGAGAATTTTTCGATAAGAAATATAGGTTCAGAAGTTCGTAAACTAGTATGTATTTCGGTTAGCGGAATTTATTTTGTAGAAAATACATCTTATGGTTACAAATCCGCTGTTTCAAACATTTCACTCAGTTTTACTTTATAACAACAAAATAAGTTTTTACAATATAGGCTACATACAGTTTTCAAACAGCATTGCATTGTAGGAACACAACAGTTTCTGTCAAAACCAACCTGTCTTTGAAAATACATGTTATGTTCAGCTTAAAGCTTCAATTACATGAAGCAAGTCATATATATATATCTATGATAGACTAATTTAAGAATAACATTTTCAGTACGTTTTTGCGGATTTTTATCAAAAATAACAAAACGCTTTGCTTGAATTGCAAAGGAAATTTTAAAATTATGTTTTGTTTATAAATTGCATAATAAACTTTGACTAATGTAATTTTGTGCTGAGTTCCTGATTTTTTTCTTTTTTAACTTTAATTTTATTTGTCTGACTCCCAGTCACGGTACATAGATCAGGATTACTTTACAATTCACATTTTAGGACTTATTATGCCATGTGTATTTGACGTGCTTATTTTTGTGACTATATATGTTGAAAAATTAACATTTTACTACTAGAAATTTTAAAAATATACTCATATTTTGAAAACATCACATTAAGATAATATATATTCCTTATCTATTACGATTATTGTTTTTTTATGTTTTCGCACAAGATACGCAGTTTCGTCATTTCATAATCCAACTACACAAATAGTTAGTTTATGGTAAAGTAATGAAGACGAGTAAGAAAATTTTACAACAATGCTGACTTATCTAAGTCATGTTCTGCTACAAGTAGCAAAATTACTTAACTATCATACACATATAAGGTGAAACATAGTGCCACAGCTTGCTTTTTGATAAAAAGTGTGAAAAATATGCTAGCCAATATTTTTACATGTTCCTTGAGGGTGTGTGTAAGCAATGGTTTTTTTTCTAAGGTTTTAAGTGCTTTCACAAAATTCTTAATTTTTTTATTGTATGGATTTTGTCTGGGCAAATGTTTTGAAAAATAAGATTGTTCGTACAAATTTGAATCTCTTAAATTGTCATTCGGGAAGGAAAGTAACGTGACTAATTTTGAATAATCTTCTCAATGAACTAACAGATGTTCATTTAAATGATGATTAGAAATTATATTCTCTTCAGTTGACGGAGCATGGTACATAGATGATGTTTGTAAAGACAGGTTTGTCTTAAGAGTCAACCCAGTCACATGGAACTGCGACGTTTCATGTAGAATAGTGATGCAGACGTTGTCCATTTATCGTACTGAATCAAGCCGATCATCTTTATTATAATTATTAAGAGTGCGCGGTGTATAATTCAGCGCTAAATGCATCAGTTCAGAATTGCAGGTTTCTCAAAGCTAATTTACAAAAAAAAAAAAAAACAATCCCAGACAATATTTTTTGCCAACTTACTGAGCAAAATTTTTTCTCGATTAACGTATATCTGAAGAATAATCTCTGACGCTGAAATCTCGTACATTTAATTACA
This sequence comes from Medauroidea extradentata, assembly GCA_003012365.1. Classification (NCBI taxonomy): domain Eukaryota; kingdom Metazoa; phylum Arthropoda; class Insecta; order Phasmatodea; family Phasmatidae; genus Medauroidea; species Medauroidea extradentata. The sequence continues at coordinate 86,434 of PNEQ01105287.1, read as the reverse complement.
GCGCATGAGATCACGCTTAACAAAATTATCAATTTGGAAATATTTTGCTCATAAAGTTGACAAGTACAACTATCAAAGATTGCTGTTTGGCAGTTTTTTCTTTATTAACTTTCGAAAAGTGTGCATCTGAATTAAATAATTTAGCACTTATTTTTCTATCACGCCCTCTTAATTCACACAGCATATTTTCAGTCTATAGCCAAGGTAAATAGAAGCGTTGAGGAAGACATGAGGTCATCTCCGAGTTTACTACCACACATAGATATTCAGTGTTCACGCAAGGCAGTAAATTATGCTGCAACTAAAGTAATCTCAGCCTAGCATGTGTCTGTCAACGATCTGACTTCCAAAGAAACTCAATACACTGAAGTGATGGAACGCACTGCTCAGTTTTGGCAGACGTTACACATTCCATACTCGTTGACCTTGAAGGGATTATAGACCCTTATAATAATGAAATCAGATACTGGATTTAGTTTCTTTGACATACTTCATTGCGATATAGACGACTGTCAAAGATAACTAAAGAAAATGGTAAAACATGAATAAGCAAAGTATGCTTTAATCAACAGGATACATACACAACATAAAATTACATAAATGGAATCTGGTCAAATAAAATAAAGGACAAACAGATAAGAAATAAATATCAGAAATCAAAAGAAAAACTCAGATACCACTAAAGCAGACAATCCTGTTTCGAGGTCTGTTTTGGCAAAGCGAAAAACACATAATATGTAGGACCAACAAATTAAAATAAAAATACGACAACGATGAGGCGAATCAAAACCTGTATTGCATTAGACACGAACAGAAAATCAACAATTACAATAGCGCAACCTACGTAAGGCGAATGAAATAACTTGTCAGCAAATCAACGTCGAGACGTCTATGACGTCAGTGTGACAAAAACCGCATACGCAACATGATTTCTGAAAAGAAAATATTAATGTATTATTCGCCTCACGGACGTTACAAAGCTGAAAAGCGGACTTTGATTTTGTATCAAAATATTGATGAAACTGGAAAGTCGGAAGGAAATGGTATTTAAGTTATTTACGAGAGATTTTTGTTTGTTATAACAAGATAATCATTACTATTTTACGCAAACGTATAATGACTGAATTTGGACACATGGAATATCAGCGGGTATCTGTTAGTATATGTTGAAATGAACTATAAATAGTACGAACTTGTTAAAAGCAATGGTTTTCGTGCAAGAGGTTAGTATAAAGTGGCAAAGGAAATATTTACATGTAATATTGTTTAAGTATTAGTCGCGTGGCCACAAAACTACGCTACATAATTATGAGGATTTTTAGTGTCACATCGCATCCTGTGCGTCGCATCTGTCACGCTATTGTGATTCCAGCATTAAAAGTGGCATCACTTAATCCACTTCAATTCACCATTAACATCTTCAGGCACCTGTAAATATGCACTGTTTTGAGACAGTGTTCGCTTAGCTTGCTTTGTGTCTGTTATAGCCTATTAGTCACAACCAATGAACTTCCAAGTTAGTGTTAGATGCTCGAATGAGTGGTTGACCGTCTATAACAAAAACCAAGGACAAGGTTCCCAAATAAAATCCACTAAGAGGAGAGCAACATGACTAGTTTTAGTCAAAATAATTCGTGTATCTTTCATCATTTTCCCGTTCCCAGTGGGCCGTGACCAATGAACTAATAGTAAAAAGTATTGAAATTGGCAGGAATTTGGAAGTGAATTACAGATAACCAACATATGAGCATTGCTACAAGACTGTTCAACCTATTTTTTTTTTTTTAGTAAATATCTTACCACTGTGTTTATTATTCAAGCGGAAGCTGTTAAGCCAGAATAGAAGGTAGAAAATTGTAGCGTAATAAACAGTTCACACGAAACTCAACACTTGCAACATGTCCTTCCCACAAAGCCTGTAAGGAACAGGTTTTAATTACTGTTATTTTTTTTTTCAATTGTCCTGTATTGCCCAACAGATTCCAGGGATTTTCAGTAATGATTTTTTAGTGATAATTCGTATGGGTTTCCTCTTGTGATAAAAACATTAAAGTTTTGTTAACTTCATAACTGGACATATGTGAAGATTAACAAACGGTTTAGTTAAAATTATTAATATCACGATTGCCAATAAGCTTAAAAGTAATGTGCATTGGGCCTGAACCTGTCTACACATTCCTTGAGCCAACATGTTCAGACATAGAATATTTATGAATACGGAAATAAAATAGCTGGTAAAACAGCAAACTAAGTCACACACGCCAGAAAAATAACTTCGCTGGCCAGCAACATGGCGGAAACGCCTGCCGCCAATCAGCGTAAGGCGGCTGCCCTGCTAGACGGCAGCGAGGCATGTAGGAAACCTGCCGTAACATGCAGGAGCCAATCAGACGCGGGGATTGTATCAACAACATCGGTCAGCCGATAAGCGGGGAAGATCGCCCTATCTGACGGGTTGCAACGTTATTTCACGTCTGCATGAGTACTTTGGTCTGTGGTCTATGGTCCAGATGTAAGTACACAGTGGCAGAAGAACTTGTCCGACCAGCCGACGTGATGCCATGGCTAGGGGTTGTCGACGCCCCGCACTTCTTCATCCTCGGACACGGCGAAGCTACGTATGGAGAGGCGAGACGCCCTGCGGCCGTGCATGGTGGGAGGTGGTGCGGTGGTTCTCTTGAGCAGCCTGGGTCCTGCCAGCGATATGATGACGGCAGCAGCAGGAGCTGTCAGCAGGATGGACAACACGCTTGTCAGCAGGACCTTGTGACCGTACTCCTTCTCGTCATCCGTGCCGTCGACCACCGAGCGTAGTGCCACAGGCGCCAGTGCCGCCTGAAACCACACATCATGACGCAGTCACACACCGAGGAAAACATTTTGTACAGCCAACCATGCATATCGATGGTCCAGTTAAAAAGGTAAACAACTCAAAAAGTTGCATTTTTGAGTTTGGCTCACCAACACATAGGCAGGAGAGCACTCTACCCAGTTATAAAGAAAAACAACGAGCAAACTCACTTCTTTTAATAACATGACACTTCTTCTGATTTGTCAGTAAACAGCTACAAATTGTATTTCATTTATTTTAAAGAGTGATTATTTCAGCAAGGCAGACTATAAACATTTTAAACTCCCTAAATAGTTGCCTCTATACTTTTGCTTCACATTTATTTCCAACCAAGTTGTTTCCCTTGTAAATTGGGCCATCGATATGTTTGTATGTTGCCAAACAAGCACGTAATATCTGTACGATATACGGTTCGATTTGTATACATATATTGTGAAATTTTTTTCCTGCAATGAAAGTTTTTTAGATTTCATACTTTTTGTGAAACATTGAAGTGAAATAATTTACATTGATCAGGTGAGCGAAGTACATTAAGAGATGTCTACAAACCGAATTGAATGCTAATTTTTGCATATTTAAATGCGTTAAGGATCTTGGCGACTTTTTATTTTAAATTAATTTTTTCATTACACAAAAAATTAATATGGTTTCCATGAAAGTTCTGAAGTAGACCATGACTCTCTTATTCAGTGCGGATTATTTAATTTCGGCAAGTTATTCGGTTTTCATTTCTAGCATAAAACCGCATTATGCAAATTTGACTTCGACGTCCATACAAAAAATATGAAAGATAAAAAAAAAATTTGTCACAGTAAAAAAGTAGTCAAAATGTATGTGTACAAAACAAACCGTATCTTATTTAAATAAAAGCATGATTAAAACAAAATGTTTGGTGAACGGCTGTTTTTATATTAACCAATAATTTGGTTGCCTGGCAGATAAAGTTATCTCAATCTCAACAAGATTGTTCAGTCTAGTTATGCGAGTAGAATATACATTATTCAGCGTTAAAAGCATCATAATTTACAAAACTTAAGAAACAGGAATACTAGACATTAGTTTTTTCCAACTTTCTGAGGCAAACATTTTCTTAGATAGCGAAACTCTGAAGAACAAGCTCTGTTGTCGAAATCGCGTACATTAAACTGCGGTGGAACATATCACACTCAACAAATACATCATTATGGGTAAATGTTTCCCCATAAAACCACCAAATATCATTATCTAGAACTGTTGCTTTGTAGTTTTTCAATACTGATTTTCGAAAATGTGTAGATTTTATTTAGTGTATTCAGTGCTTTTTTTATTTACCACACACTCTTGATTTATATTTTGCTAGAACAACAAAGTTAGTACTTGGCGTGTTTCATGTGTTGTTCAGCCAACAAAATTGTTTCTGGATTAAATAAATACTTTTTCTCCTTATACAAATATTCATATTTGGTTTCTATACCAAACATTCTCTCTGTGTGGTTACTCAAGGGGTTAGTTTAGGCAGGGCAACATTCCAGACGGAGACATTCAAACAAAGACATGAGCTTATGGTTTCAAGCGTCCTATAAGTTACGAGGGCGGCATCTTTACCATCTCGTGGTGAAAACTGATCCATAGCTGGTCCAGCTGTTGTTAGAAAGGGAAACTCATAAACGGCCGAAAAAATTAAAACATAAATACAACGAAAAATATGCAGTAAAATCATATGTACGATGTTTAAAATATCGGTGAAAATAACACGTAACGAGTATTTTGTACTGCATGAATAACATTGGGAATTTCCATATCCAAAAAATTCCGAATTAATTGCAGGGGTTTATTCGAAACCTTATTATCGATCAAACATGGTTACGTGACTAAGGAAACATATCTGTTTCTAACATGTTACTTTTTAATAATGTCTATAGGTACTCACCCCACATCTTTATTCGTTGATTTATTCACTCACTAAGATAAAAATATTCTTATCGAATTCACAGAAAATTTACAGCAACTGTCTAACACAGTCCAGAAAGTGTTTTCCATTAATTGAAAAAAAAAAATCAAACAATACTTAGCAAAACGCTTTTCTATGTTAAAATACAGTCACCATAATATTTACTTTTGAACCCAAAATGAGGTATCGGATTGAAAAGTAATATTGTAAAGGCAATAACTTTATTCTAATTACAATCAGCACGCTAGAACCGTTTTCTCGGCATATATTTAATACAATGTTTAAAAACATACGGCGATTTGGTACGACATGGGAAAACAAATTGTCGTTTGGGGCATCACCATGAAGATAATAACATTATCGTTTTGTGATACCATTCGTAATCCTCTAGTTACAATCAATAAAGACGGAAGTTTCGGTATTCCAATGACTCCATGTTTGCTATGCAACTCTATTAAGAATATTAAAAAATAGTGTTAGTAAATTAGTCAAAAATACTATTAATGCACAAACATCTGCCGGAACTAATTACAAATAAAACACATTTTTAATTATTGTTAGTAAATGAAAATATTATTAATAAAAGTTGTCACTCTTCATACGTTTCTTTAACGACGGAACATCATTAAATCAATCCGGTTAACAATACAGTCTTAGCACTAAAATGAAAAGCCGGATACATAATGATTTTCAACAAATTGGAACTTCTTTTATTAGAAAAAGAAAAAAATTACAGACTTTCAAATAACCTACTGAATATTGTGTGCATCGCTTGCTTTACTTCACATAAATTGTTAGTACAATTTATTGCACATTAAAAGTCCTCGTACTTTTAGAAAGAAAATACGTGCTAACGCAGTCCCAAGAAGACATTTTGTAGAGCTAAAAACCTTGTTTTACGTGAACTTTGCAAATTCATAAGAACACTTATTGTAAAAATCAATTATTATAAATGGGCTCTTAAGGGTTATCTTTGTAAAGAGAACAAATTTTTTTTAGTTAGAAGGAATGGATTAATGGACACACAACATGAGACGATACTTACACTTAACAATATTTGTAATTGCCTCTGACTTATTATGTTAAGGATCTGCATGCACTCATATTTTCTGACGGATTAAATAGTTCCCGAAACTCGTTTATTTAAAATGATTTCTTTACTACTGATTCACTGAGATGCAATTTAATCAACGATTCATTCTCGCCGTCAAGTTTTGCAGAAAAGGCCCTTAAGGGTGCCGCCTACCTGCGTGTGAGAGGCTCAAAAGCGACGGAGCTGTAAGGTCGACCTTGAAGCGCGCACCAAATGCCGCGTCGCCTCAACGAGCCAAGCGGTCAATTAGCGTGCAAGGTTCCCGCCGAACGGTTTTTACTATGGGACACTAAGCGATGACCATATACTTTTATTGGTAGAAAATCTGCAACTAAGTTCAGTGCAGGTCGCAACCTGAGTTTCACATACATCCGGTTGGTACATTCTGAAGTACGGAAGTCTGAAAAGGCCGTTTTTAGCCGTGTTGGAGGGCTTAGAAACAATGCTTTTAATGAGCGTGGTGTCTTAACAATGAGGTTCCGACTTTGTCTGAAGTGTATTTTATTCGTACATTGGCACAATGGACACACGTGGAATATTTTCGTAGAAAAAACCTTTTTACGAACACACTGCAGTGCATTTGAAGCGTGGGGTAGGCGACCCACTTAACATAACAACATTAGGCAACATTTTGCATTTTTCATAGTTTCTATGGCAATGCTTTATTATCTACCAACCTGCACTCCAGCCTTGGACATCCAGGCCAAGGATACAAATATTTTCTCTTTCATGTTAAGTTTGCTTCCCACTGAAATGAGAATCGTGACAAGAATCCTGATCTGAAAAAAAAATACACAATACAAGAATTTTCCCAAGAAATCAAAGAATCAGTACAATATTATCATATTCTGTTATTGTTACAAGTAACTACAACATAGTATTTGGAATGTGGTATGAAGACATTGACATGTAGAAAAATAAAGTTTTAACTGGCGATAAACAGAAATGGTAGAACATTAAAACATATCTTTACTACACAACCTTGGCCTTAGAGGAGAGGGAAATGTTAACTTCGGACCAATTTTTTAAGTCGTTAAGTACAGTACGTTTTAAATATTTCTGTGTGAATTAAAATAAAGTTTTTTAGCACTCGTCTCGAATTATCTATTAATTAAACAAATTGCTCCAAATAGAATATAATGATTGCGCAAAGTTATCCTGAAATGGGTCAAATATACGCTACTAACTGAAGGAAAACTTTTCTAAATATTATTTTAACTTTTACAAAAAAATTCAGTTTGTTTGTTTGTAGAAATGGTCTCAAGAGTGTTCATATATATAAAATAACTATACGTTATAGATAGGAATCAAACGTTTAGGTGAAGTTAGCACCCAATTTGATTATCTTAATGCGTGTTCTCAGAACGGCAGAGAAAATAATCAAATGTAGGTAAATGTATACGTCAGTATTTTATTGTACACTAGTATTAAAATATAGACATAGAGTTTGTCTTTAGACGTAGTCTGCATGAAGGATAATAATAAATTACACTCCATGTTGTATCCAAAATGATTTTCTCTCTGTCATTTTGGGAAAGAAGACTGAAAACGTGTTTTTTTAAGTAAGCATGCATTTTACTTAATACTGTACGTTTTAAAATGCATTGCCCTCTTCTACGTTTTAACTGAGAGGTTTGCATTTTATTTGTAGTTACCGGTTTTTGCTAAATAACAAATAGTTTTACATGTACGAGTTATTAAGTTTTATTTCAACTTACGCAACTCACGCGTTTATTATTTTTTATTTTGCAACACATTTTCTGTGTTAATTTATTACCTGCAAGGCCCGTCGTTTCGGGTATCATGAGTCCGATAAATATGATTAACTTATATCAGTTGTAAGAGGGCATCAGTTCACCGCTATATATTTAAATTAATTTTCACAGAGTTTCTAGAATTTCCTTATTGTATCCAGCCTGATGTGAAGCTTCATACATGCATCAATAAATTTGGTCTTCACACCTAGGCTATGTCACCTAGCTGATTCCAAGTTAATTAAATGCCAGTAGAGATTATTGTCATGTATTGCACACTATACACTTTATAAGAAATCTCGGCAATTATGAAATTATATTTTTAAAAAGTGATTATAATCTCTCTTCTAAGTTAAATTTTAACCTGTTGACTACGCTGCACAGATTCAATGTACACTATAAATTAAACAATGGTTCGTTCACCAAGTCTCACCAAAATACCACTGATGAGGCAGGCGAGAACAAGTCCGACAATATGCGGCTCAAGTTCTGAGATGACAATCTGGGTCCCAGACACGCCGAACAGTATCGGCTCGAAGAACATCCAGAAGATCTCGAATGCTGTGTTTACTGGATTCTGAAAGGAAAAAAGACACATAGTGGATTGTACCATGGTACTTGATTAACTACCCGGTGTCACCCGAGCATAATTTTCTATCTTCGAATTACTTAATATTCCAAAGATTGTAATAATACAAGAAAGAAGCTTTCAGGAGCATTTGAATACGTGTCTAAAAAAGGTAGTAGACTGAGAAATGTAAATTACATTCAAAATCCCCTTTGCTGTGAGGGCTCTTCACTCAGTGGCGGATGTTCAGTTAGGTATAGGTACCCGGTATCTTAAATTGGGTACTGAATATATCTATTCCGTATCAGACCCACCAAACTGTGTAGAATCGTATAGAAATATAATATTATATACGTACATGCCTATGACATAGGACATACCTATGTTAATATATGCATTTACATAAATTCATCCGGGTGTGTTTTAATAACACAAATTTGCAAAATGTAAAAAAAAAAATCGTTTCGTACAGTAAAATTTTTTTTCATTGCATTATTTTGAAAATAATTACAACAATTTGTAGCTAGAGACCCCAATGAGAAAGAAAGTATGCCTTGTTGTAACGCCTTCAAGTAAACAGTTTTAGATAAAATTGACTTAGAATGTGTGAAGACTCACAGATAGGCAACATGCGATACACAGGTGGCCTGATCAACACAATTACCTAATGAAGGTGAAAGATATTTGTAATAAATTTTTTACATATTTCAGATCTTGTTTTTACTAAATCGCACCCTGAAGTAGTCCTTACTTTCGTTTATTTTAACAAACGTCGATTTTCAATGTCAACTTTCAATCACGAATCTCTCTCTATATTTACACCAGTAAAAATTTGTATTGTTTTACATTACCTCATTTTATTTGACAAGGAATCATCTTGCAAAGTATGCTACATACTTTAATGAACAACCTGAATATGAAGTTAGCAAATACCGATTACAATTTTTAGTTACTACCCATTTAAATTTACTTTCCTGTTTATCGTGTTCCCAAATCATGAATATTATTTAGAGAGGGATGTGTTAAATTTAATGCTATTTGTGGAATATTTGCTACGCAGGATTAAGTAAAACTAAAGCAGACTTTCCGAGGTATATCTTAGCTTAACAAAGTTGTTTATTACTTACAAATGTGAACTTAACTAACTTACTAGGTATATAATGTCATCGGTAGGTGAGTATAACGCTTAACGGTTTCAAAGAGAGCCAGTAATCTATTATGGCGTGGGATTAAAATTTTCAAACTCTTTAGCACGTACTCTCACAAATTGTTATCTTTTAACTATATTAGGCGCCTTAAATATGATTTTTTCCCACGCTTTCGTGGTACGAAGTAATTCATCAGGAAAAATATTCACGCTTTCATAAAACACACTGCAAAGCTGTTAAACCAACTACATTAGCAGATGAGTATGTTTTAATTTTGCACATCTTGAGACAGGGTTTAAAGCTGGTGTTATTAACTGTATGTAAGCTCTTGTGTTGTTGAGTAAGAAGAAAATGATGTTTGAACTCGATGATGAAATTTGATTGTTCGTTATGTTAAATTGTAGTACTGGTGATATAAAGTTGTTTGGTCATATTGAATATGTGTATAGTTCAGAGTGGCGTAACAGCGTTGAGCGTATAGTAGATGGATTCAGGATGTAAAAATTTCTTGTGTGACATTTTTCATAATTATTGGGTGATTTACTGGTCCAGCCTAGCGTGGCCGAGTGGCATTATTTTAACAGAAATATTGCCCCTACAACAATACTTTCTTTTAGTGTGGATATTTATTATTCGGAATATATCGCAAGTTTATTTATTTATTCAGTATTATCATATACGCGAAAAGCTAATTTTTTGTAACTTTTTCTAGTCACCCACGTGTCCAAAGCCACTTACGCTTAATGTTTTACAAGGATATTTCAAGTATGTTTTGCAACGATATTTTATAGTTTCAGTGAACTGCTTTTGGCAAGACATTTTTAAAAATGTTTGTAAACATTTAAAATATTTTGCAAAATGAGAAAGGTCACATTCATTAATCTTTTCTTACATAGGACATTGGTAGTGAACAAAAATTTAAATCATTCTGATATTTGGAATACCTCTCGCCTTTTTTTAATATATGCGAATGCATTCTTGTGGTACTTCACCTGGGAAAAAATTGACAGTGACCCTGAGAATCATAGAGGTGTAAGTCAGGTGCGATAGGCTTGTAAAAATATTTGCAGTCATAAATAAAACGCAGTACACTACTTTAGTACTAAAATATTATGTAGAAATTTAGCTAATATAGAAACATTTTTATGGAATAATCTTATTAAAAATTGTGTTTTGTATTTATACCACCAGCGTTTTAAATGTTATTCATATACAGTCCCTTCCAAAATTTTATTTGTAATATTACATTTGCTTTAAGGGCGCTGCCTACCTTGAAGCCACGGCGAGAGCAAGCATAGGATTTTACAGGTTAAATGATTTTCCACGTGGCTCAGTAACGGTTGAAGTTACATGTATATCACCACTGACTTTTTTGTTCGTCTCGGTACCGCGTACATTGCTACGGATCGTGTAGGCAGTTATTTTCAGTACCCTGAAAATTGTGGGCAAAAAATAATTTTTACACACAAAAACACACAAAAAAGGCTATTCATAATTTATTTTTTGCAATTTTATTTACGTAGCAATATTCTCCTTTTCTCGGCGCAGAAAATGGTTTTCGTTCGGAAGCAGTATCAAAATAGGTGACCGAGTGCCAATAAAAATAATTTAACATGTATAACCCGGTTCTTTCTCCGCCAGGGCTCCGAGGTAGGCAGCGCCCTTAATGACGGAGATATTAACTTGAGCAACGCAAGTCAGTGTGTGCGGGTGCGACAAGCAAGGCAGCATGGTACGTGTACTCACATGCTCGACGCCCCAGCCCTGACGAGACCAGCAGTAGAGACAGGAGAATGCCCCGACGACACAGGCTATGGGTCCAGCAGGACTTAGACCCATACGCGTGCTACCCATCATCACTGCCAGTCCTCCGCCCAGTAGCATCAGAACACGCAGTGGCACCACGTACCTCTGTACAACATTCACACACACCTCATACAGAACTTCGCACGCCGAAAACAATTGCTTCACCATCACACAAATGATCTTGCTGGAAAGTAAATGTTCTGATCTTTGAAAGAACTGTGCAATGGGAGTGCATGACTGGATTTAGTTCCTTGGACATACTCCATTGCAAAATGAATGACTGTCAAAGAAAACTAAACAAATAATAGAAAACTTATTCTTCTTATCTATGGTTTTCTATAGTTTACTTAGTTTTCATTGACAGTCAATCATTTTTCAACGGCGTATGTCCAAGAAACTAAATACAGTCAAGTAAATGTTTGTTGGATAAGTAAACTTCAAATCACTTTGCCGCAACAGTTTTTGTTCAAATCGCATGGTATTCACTTAAATTGTAACTTAGGGGTTGTTATGCATACGTTGACTGCCCTCCAACGGCATGGTATTCGTAAAACATTCTGAAACTTTTCAGATTAGTAGCAGTGTTACAAAAATATTTTAGTCTTATAAAGCCAATATTACTAACAGGGTATGTAAGACTAAAATGACTTTTTCTGTTACTGATTCAAAGCTGAAGTATATTTATACATATGTAACAATTGAGGAGTTTGCTGGAATAATGGCCTAAGTGAGAAAATTTCATTATGAGATAATGGCAGTGTAATGTTTTGGAGGGATTATTTTTTTTATATTACGTCTCTCATGTAATTTTCTCATAATACTAATAAACAGTAGCTACTTACATTACACATATTAATAACATTTATTATAAACACAATTAAAGATGAAACATTAATTATTCATAGCATAGTGGTATCAGCATGGATGAAGCCAAAAATGTATAACTTGGTGAAGAATTGAGATATCGGTTCAAAAATTGCTGTGCGTCTTTTATGGATATAATGGAACACGGTGAAATGTTTGATGGAAGAAATGCCTTAGCTTACTCAAGTCCTTATTAAAGCCAATTCCTCTATTGCTACATAGTTTAGTGTTGCATAACACCGTCCATTTCATTCTTCCCTACAACGAAAATGTTTTCAAGGAAAAAAATTTTTACGAAAATTAACTAGCTGCAATCCAAGCTATTTCAATGAATTTGCTTCTTTGCAGTACAATGCACGTTTTTTGTAATACAAGAAAACCTTCATGCATCAGCAATCATCAGATTTCCAGAAAATTAGTGAGCAATTTTGGTGACAGACAAGAATTTAAAAACATGTCAGTTTACAGCATTGTCGTGCTTGGCCCACAACATCATCGGTGCCTTCTACCACTCAATTACAATATTCTGCAAAGTATGGGTTCAACTATACTGAAACATAGTCTCATAATGCAATCAGCGACAAACTGTGTTTGATAACGCATGCATACATTTGTAAAGTGCATCATTCAGGTATATTTCCCCGAAATATTTTATGTTCGGTTCAATTGAAACCTTATTTAGAATTCATCTGCTGGAGATTCTAAACATACTTTTTCATACTCTTTTTATATGTTTTTATACTGCCAAGCACATACCAAGACACATTTTTTGCTGGGTGAAAAATTGAAAACTTGTTGCAGTTGGTTTTCATGATACAAAAAAAGATATATATTAGAAAAGACGGCCATCTTATTAACTAAACATAATCATTTGGAATCCAGTAAATATGCTTACGCAGTGGTTGGCTAATTGGTTACGTATAGAGTACTCATATGGACAAATTGTCATATTAAGAAGCAAAATTAATGCAAACCGTTCGTCTCACTGATTGTATGTCATTGTAATTAAGAATTTTCTGTGACACAGTAGGTTTACTTTAATGATAACAGTAGAGAACGCAAAATCACACGTAGAAAACATAACAGCAATTATACAATACTGTGTCTTAACTTTCTTTGATTTCGTTACTAATGCCCTCTTTAGAATTTAACTAAGCTATAAAAAAATTTTTGACTATGTATGCATTTTATAGGAAAAATCTAAATGCCTAACTTAATTTAGTGACTTAAAAAAATAATTTCAGAAATTTACTCTAAAATGTTCATACATAAGTACCAGTAATGCACACATGCAAGTACCTAGTTTCAAATAACGAACTCGTCAAACCCAAAGCCTGTAATTCTAAAATGGACGTGGCAGTAATAAAAACTTATTTATACTTACATCATTTTTATATGGAACTACTTTGCAGAGTATGCCCCAGAATATTCCTATTGCGATACCTCCAAGAAGAGAAAACGGACCCAAAAGCATTTTTTTAAAAAATGGTTCTGAAATTAAACAGAATAAGAACAATATAAATACATATTCTTTGGCATAAATACATCACAGATGAAAATTTCATTTTCGTTAACTTTTTGCGTGCTTAGTAAGCAATACATATTTTTTGTGTTACATACATGTTAGATAATAGAACATAGTTCCGAATAACTAAACCAACGTTTTCCTCCCACAGCGTTAAAAAAAGTATTTTTATGAATTGAAATACTTTTTTGCACACCTAGTAAACAGCAAATACTATTATTTGTTATTACTCATTATATAAATAATAGAAAATCACTTCTGAGTAACTGAATTAATGTTTTTCTACCACGGTGTTTTTGTAACTAAAACATTACGCATGAGTTGTTATACCTTGGGTTTAGCAGAACAATAGATATCTCAGTTAAGGAATTTCTCACGCCAGTTTTGACATACTTCTGTAAATGTATAAGATAATTTTTTACGTAGATTGCTGAAATGCCAGGAAATACATAGCTTCCAGCATCGTATCAGTTATAAATTGTTAGTTTCCTTTATTTACAGCCATTGCTTTTATAAATCGTTAAAAGTCATAATAAACAAGACCTCATTTTCGAATTTCAGATATGTACGAAATGGTTTGTAAAATATTACTTTCTTAAGTGTTGAGTTTTAAATTGAGGAACACAAAAAAATTTTGTAAGAAATTATAGTCGTTACGCTCTCTGTATCGAAAAGGATTGGAAACATAAATAAACTGCAAATATATTTTATAAATTTATTTTCAGCAATGTGGGAAGATTTTGTTTAATTCGTACCTACTTTGTAAACAGATTACTACACTTTCCCAAAATCGTCATAAAATGTATATAACTTGTACTTATACAAAATAATGCAAAAAGTACCTAAATGAGCATGCACAACAGAATAAATTGGTTTATTTACAGAAATAAAAACAAACCCAAATAAATAAATTTTAGAACGATAGCAGTAAGGAAATATTATTTCAATCAGTCATTTGAAAAACCACAAAAGTAAATTTTCTACATTGTTGAGTTATAAGTGTTATAATTTTGTACAGAGGTAGTCAAATGAAATAGTCCAGTACTTTGCTACACTCGCTCGTAAATGGCGCTTAATGTGGTTTAACAAAACGTATTTTTACCTCAGCACAAAATTAAAAACCCCCAACCCGTTTTAGTAGGAAATTGACATGTTTCTCAAATTACTTATTCGTTTGCATATTGCACCAGTTGTATTTGAATCTATGATGTGTTAGATACCAGTGTAAAAAGACAAATAAATGTTTAAACTATTTGTTTTACAAATTGCTGTAGCTCATTTTTTATACTTGCGTAATGTGTAACACGTTTAGCTCGCATTTAAAAGAATAGGTATTTATTTATTTATTTCTTGCTTCGACCACGGCTAATATAAATTTTCACGTTCCCAAAATCGCTGTGGGAAAATGCAAAGAATATCATTTGCAATTCCTCATCCAATTCCTATTCTTATGTAAATTTGCGTGTTACCAATTTCATTGACCACGCGGAGAGGAAAAGGGTTGGTTGCGTCAACAGTACATATGTTCGTATATGGCAAAATAACTGTGTAAACTTTGACTCAACCATAGTTCTCTGGCTAGTTTCGTTACCTAAACAGGAGGGTTCAGACCCCTTGCATGGGATTTTGTTAGACCAACAAAGCCAATTAGTTACGCTTTTCACAGTTTTTTTAGCCAGCAAAATTTTTGTTGAATAAAATAAATTTTTGTTTCGCCATACACAAACTTCGTTGGGTTAACTGTAGCAAACATTCTCCGAGTCTCGCCACGTCATTACCGGCCAATGATAGGCGTCGAACAAGCCTACAGCCGACTGGAGTCTAGTATGCTGGAAGAAAATAAAGCGAATTTTGCATGTCCCTACCCAAGGAGAATTTAACTCAAACGTCTGGGTACCAACACACCGTGGGTAGTTTTTATTTCGGACAATCAGGTGAAACGTTTACAAGATAAGAGACTTGTGGAAGCAGCTCACCTGTGGAGAACATGAAGCTGTGAATGATGCTGAAGATGGCGACAGATGTTGCGTCGTCGACGCCCGATACGGCCACGATGAGCGTGGGTATGCCCTTGGACACGCCGAAGCCCTTCATCCTCAGCCGACACAGGCACGGCACCAGCACGGCAGGAGACACTGCAGCAATGCTGGACCTACGGACATGTTTACAATATTACCTCAGCCTCGGTGAGCCCTTTATTCGGGAAAGTCAAGAAAAAAATACTGTGAACATTGAAATATTTTAGAAACGGGAATGCATGAGTAGTGCCGCGATTAGTGTGGATGGAGCTTCCTCAACATCCCCCTTCACCGTCGGATTCCTAAAACAGGTGAAATTCTCTACAAAAGGGAACACGTTAAAAAAAAACTTTTAAGCAAACTGTAACTGCATGAGAAAAGAGGTCTTCACTTTTTTATAAGAATACCACGCCAAAATGTGGTAAATGCCAGTAACTAAACTGTGCAGAAGAATTTTAAATGTCGGTAATACACAACACAATGCATATAAAACAAATATAATCACTTGTTTGCATGTGAAATAAACTCGTGGTAGCATTTTCAGAGTGTCTGACAAAATTGTATGTTATAACAAATTTCAAACCGTAAAAATATTTTAAAAATTGGTAAGTCAATGACAAACTTTACATCAAAGTAAATTTTTAGTAGATAAAAAAATTTGATTAATTATTATAACGCAAACCGTATGAAACAATAATAATCACATGTACGCATTCATTAATGATACATAAATAATACCTGGTAGCATATGTAGAATATTTGACAAAATTATGTGGTAAAACATTGTAAGTGTCACAAACGAATATTTCATGAAGAGTGAATATTCCACTAGTACGTAACACAACACCTGAATACAAAACATATTTTGTTCACTGTTCACTTGCACACTCGCTCAAGGTTTCGGGCACGACTTTCGGGTGTTCATTCAAGATTTTTAATAAACACTACCTTGCACAACCACAAGCTGTATTATTTTCCAATTTATACACTTCCACACTCGCATGGTCGGCCTGTTTGCATTATTGTATCTCGCCTTTTTGGGTGTTGTTTTTATTTTCTTTAATACGCGGGGGAAGGGGTCTGCCTGTCTGCAATAATATAGCTTGTCATTCTGTCCCGCTGCATGAAACATTCAAAGACACTTGCACAACCAGTTCTGCTGTTTACAATATCAATTACATGAATGTGGTGCATATTTATTGCACCGCTCGTTGGCAGCAAAATTCCGATTACAGTCAAAGACTAGGAAATAGTGGACGATCTATGTAAAAATCCTTTTGACAATGGTGTCAGGTATATAGCAAGTATCCTTACTTTGACATGCGCAACTGTCCGGTCACAAAGCTCACTTCTTCTGTTTTTAAACTTCTGCTCTTAAGATACTTAAATGATAATGAGTAATTTCCAATGACCGTCTGCCCCCAACATGTCCATACGCACTTGCGCGCAATATATTTGCTGCTGCTTATCAAATATAACAATGCATGAATCTGATTGTTTGTCTTTTTCCCATCCTTTTCCAGCACTCTCAGCATTTCGGTGATGAAGTTCTTACATTACAGAAGCTTCCCTATCCCCAATATTTATTCGTACTGCTAGTTTATCGCAGGTGTAGTAGGTATCCCCTCACAAAGAACAAAATAATAAGTTGATGTTGGTTTTAAAAATTTGATGGTACCACTGCTGGGAAACACGACACGTTGCATAACTGGAGCAATGCATTTTAACAAAAGCCCTGTACTTGAGACTGGCATTTAAATGAGGACTCAGACAACGTTTATCAGATTTCTTTCATGAATAATGTCTCTCCATCGTTGTAAATGACTCATTATGTACAAAACTTTTCTTCTGCCGCTCTCCATTCTTCTTGGCGGTACATGCGCTCCCCCCTCAAAATAAAATATTCCCTTATTCTTAAATGACCTGGTCAAGTTGATATCTGCCATCCTAGCAAAGTGAATCATTATGAAGTGACTCCAAAAGTGTTACAAAGAAAACCTTCACTATCACTTTCAATTAAGGACCAACTAGTAGAGGTAAGAAGTATGTGAATATATATTGCCTCCTACTTTATTCTGGGCGGTCATACGTACCATGCCTGCTCTGCATCACATAACGTAATGGTAAATATACTATGCTATGAATTCCTGCTGTTTCTTATAATCTGCAAGCACTTGAAACTGGCAGAACAGCTCGTCGCGGTAATCTAGATGCAACGTCCTACAAAACAGCTTGCACTTGCAGTTCGCCTATGTATGCATCCCTACAATCAATATAATGTTTGCTAGTGCATGCATTATACACGGATCACTATGTGTAACAGAAAATAAAACGGATCATTAGTGTACAACAACACACAATGTTTAACGTATTCACTATATACACTTCTATAGGCACATCCTGACATGCGACAACACCTTAAAATTTCCCTGAAGGAACATACACTTTTCCAGAATTCCTCTACTTCATTCATCCATTTTTCTTCCACTTTTCTGCATTACATTTTACTTCCTTACGAAAATTTCGTTATCGATCTTCATTATTTCAACGAACTATTATTTTGTAACCGTTGTAACACAGTACTGTATAACAACTCTTGTGTAAACGTACAGCAAAAATAATACTATCTTAAAATATGTGGACAGAGAGGACATACCAGCAGCACCGCGGAGGTTACACTTGTGCCACAGCATGGTACCTAACGACGTTCTGAGTGAGTTGCACCTTGCATGTATTGTCACGTGGAGTGCTACTGTATGCACTACTTTTTACCACGTGGTAAACAAAGCATATCACAAAGTATTAATCCAATAAATAAAAACATATTTCTCACATTTGGGCACCAACAACATTTTAGAATGGTGCGCATTATAACATATCTCTATATATAAAAATGTAAGTTGACTGACTGACTGACATATCAAACTGCAGTCCAAACCACTGGACCTAGAATCGTGAAATTTTTGTGGGGGTTCCCTTCAAGTCGTAGGCGAGCACTAAGAAGGGATTTTTCGAAATTCGACCTCTAAGGGGGTGAAAAAGGGTGAAATGTGTTTCCGAAGAAACGTCCATAGAGCACAAAGCCGACGGCCTATCATCGTGATTTTTACTTTATTAGGACACTCTTAAAAATGCATATTAGCCAATTTAAGAATTTTTCGAAATTCAACATGTAAGGGGGTGAAAATACCTTAAATGTGTTTCCAATCAACTATCGATATCTATCGAACCCTTCGGGATAGATTGTTGATATTCACTTGAAAATATTGCTTACGTAAATACCCAAAAAGTAGTTTTAGGTTTTTTGAAATTCGACCCCCGGGCAGTAAAAAGGGGCAAAATGTGTTTTTTATTAATCGTCTATATCTTTGAAACACAATTGGCTATCGTCGTTATTTTAACTTTAATTGGTTACTTTTACAAAAGTCTATGACAGAACTCAAAGACGTTTCGAAATTCTTTATTTAAGGGGGATGAAATACTTGAAATGTGTTTTATTATCTTTCGATATCTACCGAATCAATCGAGATATCGAAGTGCTCTTTGCTATAAATTGGTGCTTTAGTAAATATCCCAAGTACCATTTAAAATATACTTTCCGAATTCGGCTCTAAACTGGTTAAAAAAAGGGGTAATGCGTGTCTTCGACTCACATTCGATACATACCGATCCCACAGCTTTTTATATAGCGACGTGATGTTTGTTTAGGATTGATGCTTACTCAGATACCTAAAAAGTAATTTCAGGAATTTTCGAAATTCGCCACCTAAGGAGGTGAAAAGGGGTGAAAAGTGGTGAAAATTTTATTTCAATTAATCTTCGATATATCTTGAACCCAGTGGGCTAATGTTGTGTTTTTTACGTTCACGAGATACCAATAAAGTATTCTAAAACGTGATTCAAGGGTTTTTTCGAAATTTACTCTCTTAGGTGGTGAAAAGACCTTGAAAGTGTTTTAGATAAATTCTCGATATCTATCGAACCCGTCGAGATATACATTTTTTCTTGCTTCAGGATGATGATTACAGAAATTATCGCAAAACGGTTTTAAGATTTTTCGAAATTCGATTCCTCGATACTGTGCAGTGGTCATATGTGTTTTTTTCTTAATGAATAATCTACTTTGATTCGACTGAACGGGCTAGCGTCGTGAATCGCACTTCAATTGGATACTTATACAAATGTCTAAGACGTGAATTAAAAATATTTTGAAATTCGACACCCAAGAGGGTGAAAAAGCACAAACATTAGTTTTCCATCAACACATGAAATCCATGCAACCAGTAGAAATATTAAGGTGTTGTTCGCATCAGAGTGATGCTTACGTAAGTATTTAAAAATTATTTGTTAGTTTCTTTTCACTTTATAAGATAACTCGATCATTAATAATAAAACTAAATTTGTAAACGTTCAAGGCAGACGAACCGAAAAGCAAGTACGAGCAGCGAGAAGTAACATATACATGAGTTTCACTCTACAGTAACATATCGAAGCGTGGTGTTGTACAAGCTCTATAAGCCCAGCAGGACAAAAATATTTTTTTTTTTCAAATAAAGTTTTATTTTCATGAATTATTTCGACGTTACGTGACGCAGTTGTTTGTTACTCAGGTCTAAATTCCGGGAGGTTCTGGGCTCGAATTTCGTTAAAAGCTGCGTGCGAACGTTCAATTTTGACACACAAAAACAACAAGGCAGATCGAATTAGTGCAATTTACATGTAGTCGTTTAAAAGGGGTAAAATTGCAGTTTACTTTCCACTTAGATTCCTCTACAATATCAGCTGACGTATCGTCGGTATACTGCCATAAGTGATTAAGTCATTAATGTTAATCTGTTTAAAAACACTATTAAATTGTAGATATTAACAAAAAAGTAGTAAGTTTCTATACTGTGACGCAACAGTACGAAATGACGAATATACATAAAACTTGGGCAATTGTTCGTGAACAACATATACATATTCCTAGCATTTTTATAATTTTATCTCATTTTGACTGGGTCACTTTTGGCAGTAAAACGACGATATATCATCTCACTAATCTCAAGTTTGGGGCACCAAAAACGTTTCTGCGAAAACTTTACCCACTGAAACTTTGTAATGGCAATAAGGTTAAAGTGAATATTTTGAAAATATATAACTGAGGGCACCGTCACCAAAGGTTGTGCATAGGGTAAACATATGTTTTTCATTCTATTAACCTCTTACCTTAGGTGTCTGTAATTACCCCACAACGTCAAATAGGCAGGGCTATAAATAAGGCCCAGGCGAAGTCGCTGTTAGTGGCAGGGACAAATTTAATACTGATTTTCGCGTGGTCAGCTAAAGCTGCTTATCCTGCTGCAGAATTAGTTCAACTAGCCGCTTGGACATTCTAACACTTGATGACTGAAGCACCAATCTTGAGTACAAATAGGTTCTTCAATTAAAGTAAATATTACCAGTTACGAATAATACTCGCGAGCAAAGCCGCGGGGGACTGCTAGTTATGATATAAACAACTAAGACGTCCTGTAACCATAAACTATCTTGAACAAGTCAAAGTCCCGCGTAGCTGTAGCGTAGCAGAGTAATTTGTAGGTTATAACATAACGTGAACTGTAGCATATTTAATTAAGTTTATGTAACAAAATATGCGAGTCAACTTAATCTACCTGAAATCAAAACATTCTTGATGGCGGAACATAACTAACTTATTTGACTACTATACAAACCTATACTTTGAATGCATCTACATTTTTCTTTGGTAACGGAAACTTGGAATCGACGTGATTAGCGTAATTCAACGAATCGGGGAAATTCAGCTACTGAAATATTTAACCGTCCAGCTCCGCTAACTTCCAGTGATTTTGACTGTTTCATTGTTTTGGCTGTAGTGTAGGAATATTTAGGTTCATGGTCTGAAGCTAATGCCCAACAGTGTTCAGCATATGTCGTGGTACATCAGCTATTTGCTCAACCCCACACAAAACAACACGAAATTTGGTTCTTGAATGATTGCTTATATGTTACGGGCTGACTCGTAGAGGGACATATCTGTCTATAGCAAAAGATCGCTGCCTTTTGTGTAGCCAACCTGTCAGTAAGGATAATTTTAATCCACGGCCCAAAAAGAGGGGTGTTCTAAATTTGACGTGTCTGTCTGTGTATCTGTTTATCTGTGTATCTGTGTGTCTGTCTGTGGCATCGTCGTTCCTGAACGAATGGACCGATTTAGATGCGGTTTTTTTTGTTTGAAAGCTGACGTGATTAAGGTTTTTTTTTTTTAAAAAAAAGCTTTGATTCAAGGAAATCTGTTCAGCCGTTTAAAGATAATTATCTCTTTTGTAGTTTACTACTGAGTGAATGTGAACAATTCTACTGGTCTGATCGATTTTAAATTTAGTATGCTGTGAGTTTTTTTTTTTTTTTTTTTTTTTTTTTTTTTTTTTTTTTTTTTTTTTTTTTTTTTTTTTT